>JAKCOX010000509.1:0-60561 GCA_022605575.1 Laterallus jamaicensis coturniculus | reverse complement strand
AGGTTTCAGGCCAGCTATGTCTTTCAGTACTATCTCTTTTGGTTTGGAAGCTATTCCTGGACGTTTGGTAGAAAAAAGCTGCTCTGGCCGAGAAAAACACTTTTGGTGCACCATGCAGGTACATTTGAGTTTCCCAGGCAAACGAAAGCAGTTACACCAAAGTTTCTAGTTTCTGTTTGTGTCTCCCCTGAGGAGGTTTCAGGCCAGCTATGTCTTTCAGTACTATCTCTTTTGGTTGGAAGCTATTGCTGGACGTTTGGTAGAAAAAGCTGCTCTGGCCGAGAAAAACACTTTTGGTGCACCATGCAGGTACATTTGAGTTTCCCAGGCAAACGAAAGCAGTTACACCAAAGTTTCTAGTTTCTGTTTGTGTCTCCCCTGAGGAGGTTTCAGGCCAGCTATGTCTTTCAGTACTATCTCTTTTGGTTTGGAAGCTATTGCTGGACGTTTGGTAGAAAAAGCTGCTCCGGCCGAGAAAAACACTTTTGGTGCACCATGCAGGTACATTTGAGTTTCCCAGGCAAACGAAAGCAGTTACACCAAAGTTTCTAGTTTCTGTTTGTGTCTCCCCTGAGGAGGTTTCAGGCCAGCTATGTCTTTCAGTACTATCTCTTTTGGTTTGGAAGCTATTGCTGGACGTTTGGTAGAAAAAGCTGCTCTGGCCGAGAAAAACACATTTGGTGCACCATGCAGGTACATTTGAGTTTCCCAGGCAAACGAAAGCAGTGACACCAAAGTTTTCTAGTTTCTGTTTGTGTCTCCCCTGAGGAGGTTTCAGGCCAGCTATGTCTTTCAGTACTATCTCTTTTGGTTTGGAAGCTATTGCTGGACGTTTGGTAGAAAAAGCTGCTCCGGCCGAGAAAAACACTTTTGGTGCACCATGCAGGTACATTTGAGTTTCCCAGGCAAACGAAAGCAGTTACACCAAAGTTTCTAGTTTCTGTTTGTGTCTCCCCTGAGGAGGTTTCAGGCCAGCTATGTCTTTCAGTACTATCTCTTTTGGTTTGGAAGCTATTGCTGGACGTTTGGTAGAAAAAGCTTCTCTGGCATAGAAAAAACAATTTTGGTGCACCATGCAGGTACATTTGAGTTTCCCAGGCAAACGAAAGCAGTTACACCAAAGTTTCTAGTTTCTGTTTGTGTCTCCCCTGAGGAGGTTTCAGGCCAGCTATGTCATTCAGTACTATCTCTTTTGGTTTGGAAGCTATTGCTGGACGTTTGGTAGAAAAAGCTGCTCTGGCCGAGAAAAACACTTTTGGTGCACCATGCAGGTACATTTGAGTTTCCCAGGCAAACGAAAGCAGTTACAACCAAAGTTTCTAGTTTCTGTTTGTGTCTCCCCTGAGGAGGTTTCAGGCCAGCTATGTCTTTCAGTACTATCTCTTTTGGTTTGGAAGCTATTGCTGGACGTTTGGTAGAAAAAGTTGCTCCGGCTGAGAAAAACACTTTTGGTGCACCATGCAGGTACATTTGAGTTTCCCAGGCAAAACGAAAGCAGTTACACCAAAGTTTCTAGTTTCTGTTTGTGTCTCCCCTGAGGAGGTTTCAGGCCAGCTATGTCTTTCAGTACTATCTCTTTTGGTTTGGAAGCTATTCCTGGACGTTTGGCATGTTTGGTAGAAAAGGCTTCTTCGGCCGAGAAAAACACTTTTGGTGCACCATGCAGGTACATTTGAGTTTCCCAGGCAAACGAAAGCAGTTACACCAAAGTTTCTAGTTTCTGTTTGTGTCTCCCCTGAGGAGGTTTCAGGCCAGCTATGTCTTTCAGTACTATCTCTTTTGGTTTGGAAGCTATTGCTGGACGTTTGGTAGAAAAAGCTGCTCTGGCCGAGAAAAACACTTTTGGTGCACCATGCAGGTACATTTGAGTTTCCCAGGCAAACGAAAGCAGTGACAACCAAAGTTTCTAGTTTCTGTTTGTGTCTCCCCTGAGGAGGTTTCAGGCCAGCTATGTCTTTCAGTACTATCTCTTTTGGTTTGGAAGCTATTGCTGGACGTTTGGTAGAAAAAGCTGCTCCGGCCGAGAAAAACACTTTTGGTGCACCATGCAGGTACATTTGAGTTTCCCAGGCAAACGAAAGCAGTTACACCAAAGTTTCTAGTTTCTGTTTGTGTCTCCCCTGAGGAGGTTTCAGGCCAGCTATGTCTTTCAGTACTATCTCTTTTGGTTTGGAAGCTATTGCTGGACGTTTGGTAGAAAAAGCTGCTCTGGCCGAGAAAAACACTTTTGGTGCACCATGCAGGTACATTTGAGTTTCCCAGGCAAACGAAAGCAGTGACACCAAAGTTTCTAGTTTCTGTTTGTGTCTCCCCTGAGGAGGTTTCAGGCCAGCTATGTCTTTCAGTACTATCTCTTTTGGTTTGGAAGCTATTGCTGGACGTTTGGTAGAAAAAGCTGCTCTGGCCGAGAAAAACACTTTTGGTGCACCATGCAGGTACATTTGAGTTTCCCAGGCAAACGAAAGCAGTGACACCAAAGTTTCTAGTTTCTGTTTGTGTCTCCCCTGAGGAGGTTTCAGGCCAGCTATGTCTTTCAGTACTATCTCTTTTGGTTTGGAAGCTATTGCTGGACGTTTGGTAGAAAAAGCTGCTCTGGCCGAGAAAAACACTTTTGGTGCACCATGCAGGTACATTTGAGTTTCCCAGGCAAACGAAAGCAGTTACACCAAAGTTTCTAGTTTCTGTTTGTGTCTCCCCTGAGGAGGTTTCAGGCCAGCTATGTCTTTCAGTACTATCTCTTTTGGTTGGAAGCTATTCCTGGACGTTTGGCATGTTTGGTAGAAAAGGCTTCTTCGGCCGAGAAAAACACTTTTTGGTGCACCATGCAGGTACATTTGAGTTTCCCAGGCAAACGAAAGCAGTTACACCAAAGTTTCTAGTTTCTGTTTGTGTCTCCCCTGAGGAGGTTTCAGGCCAGCTATGTCTTTCAGTACTATCTCTTTTGGTTTGGAAGCTATTGCTGGACGTTTGGTAGAAAAAGCTGCTCTGGCCGAGAAAAACACTTTTGGTGCACCATGCAGGTACATTTGAGTTTCCCAGGCAAACGAAAGCAGTTACACCAAAGTTTCTAGTTTCTGTTTGTGTCTCCCCTGAGGAGGTTTCAGGCCAGCAATGTCTTTCAGTACTATCTCTTTTGGTTTGGAAGCTATTGCTGGACGTTTGGTAGAAAAAGCTGCTCTGGCCGAGAAAAACACTTTTGGTGCACCATGCAGGTACATTTGAGTTTCCCAGGCAAACGAAAGCAGTTACACCAAAGTTTTCTAGTTTCTGTTTGTGTCTCCCCCTGAGGAGGTTTCAGGCCAGCAATGTCTTTCAGTACTATCTCTTTTGGTTTGGAAGCTATTGCTGGACGTTTGGTAGAAAAAGCTGCTCTGGCCGAGAAAAACACTTTTGGTGCACCATGCAGGTACATTTGAGTTTCCCAGGCAAACGAAAGCAGTTACACCAAAGTTTCTAGTTTCTGTTTGTTGTCTCCCCTGAGGAGGTTTCAGGCCATCTATGTCTTTCAGTACTATCTCTTTTGGTTTGGAAGGCTATTGCTGGACGTTTGGTAGAAAAAGTTGCTCCGGCCGAGAAAAACACCTTTGGTGCACCATGCAGGTACATTTGAGTTTCCCAGGCAAACGAAAGCAGTTACACCAAAGTTTCTAGTTTCTGTTTGTGTCTCCCCTGAGGAGGTTTCAGGCCAGCTATGTCTTTCAGTACTATCTCTTTTGGTTTGGAAGCTATTGCTGGACGTTTTGTAGAAAAAGTTGCTCCGGCCGAGAAAAACACTTTTGGTGCACCATGCAGGTACATTTGAGTTTCCCAGGCAAACGAAAGCAGTTACACCAAAGTTTCTAGTTTCTGTTTGTGTCTCCCCTGAGGAGGTTTCAGGCCAGCTATGTCTTTCAGTACTATCTCTTTTGGTTTGGAAGCTATTGCTGGACGTTTGGTAGAAAAAGCTGCTCTGGCCGAGAAAAACACTTTTGGTGCACCATGCAGGTACATTTGAGTTTCCCAGGCAAACGAAAGCAGTTACACCAAAGTTTGTAGTTTCTGTTTGTGTCTCCCCTGAGGAGGTTTCAGGCCAGCTATGTCTTTCAGTACTATCTCTTTTGGTTTGGAAGCTATTCTTGGACGTTTGGCATGTTTGGTAGAAAAGCTGCTCCGGCCGAGAAAAACACTTTTGGTGCACCATGCAGGTACATTTGAGTTTCCCAGGCAAACGAAAGCAGTTACACCAAAGTTTCTAGTTTCCTCTTTGTGTCTCCCCTGAGGAGGTTTCAGGCCAGCTATGTCTTTTCAGTACTATCTCTTTTGGTTGGAAGCTATTGCTGGACGTTTGGTAGAAAAAGCTGCTCTGGCCGAGAAAAACACTTTTGGTGCACCATGCAGGTACATTTGAGTTTCCCAGGCAAACGAAAGCAGTGACACCAAAGTTTCTAGTTTCTGTTTGTGTCTCCCCTGAGGAGGTTTCAGGCCAGCTAGGTCTTTCAGTACTATCTCTTTTGGTTTGGAAGCTATTGCTGGACGTTTGGTAGAAAAAGCTGCTCTGGCCGAGAAAAACACTTTTGGTGCACCATGCAGGTACATTTGAGTTTCCCAGGCAAACGAAAGCAGTTACACCAAAGTTTCTAGTTTCTGTTTGTGTCTCCCCTGAGGAGGTTTCAGGCCAGCTATGTCTTTCAGTACTATCTCTTTTGGTTTGGAAGCTATTGCTGGACGTTTGGTAGAAAAAGCTGCTCTGGCCGAGAAAAACACTTTTGGTGCACCATGCAGGTACATTTGAGTTTCCCAGGCAAACGAAAGCAGTTACACCAAAGTTTGTAGTTTCTGTTTGTGTCTCCCCTGAGGAGGTTTCAGGCCAGCTATGTCTTTCAGTACTATCTCTTTTGGTTTGGAAGCTATTCTTGGACGTTTGGCATGTTTGGTAGAAAAAGCTGCGCCGGCCGAGAAAAACACTTTTGGTGCACCATGCAGGTACATTTGAGTTTCCCAGGCAAACGAAAGCAGTTACACCAAGTTTCTAGTTTCTGTTTGTGTCTCTCCTGAGGAGGTTTCAGGCCAGCTATGTCTTTCAGTACTATCTCTTTTGGTTTGGAAGCTATTGTTGGACGTTTGGTAGAAAAAGCTGCTCTGGCCCGAGAAAAACACTTTTGGTGCACCATGCAGGTACATTTGAGTTTCCCAGGCAAACGAAAGCAGTATACACCCAAAGTTTCTAGTTTCTGTTTGTGTCTCCCCTGAGGAGGTTTCAGGCCAGCTATGTCTTTCAGTACTATCTCTTTTGGTTTGGAAGCTATTGCTGGACGTTGGTAGAAAAAGCTGCTCTGGCCGAGAAAAACACTTTTGGTGCACCATGCAGGTACATTTGAGTTCCAGGCAAACGAAGCAGTTACACCAAAGTTTCTAGTTTCTGTTTGTGTCTCCCCTGAGGAGGTTTCAGGCCAGCTATGTCTTTCAGTACTATCTCTTTTGGTTTGGAAGCTATTGCTGGACGTTTGGTAGAAAAAGCTGCTCTGGCCGAGAAAAAACACTTTTGGTGCACCATGCAGGTACATTTGAGTTTCCCAGGCAAACGAAAGCAGTTACACCAAAGTTTCTAGTTTCTGTTTGTGTCTCCCCTGAGGAGGTTTTCAGGCCAGCTATGTCTTTCAGTACTATCTCTTTTGGTTTGGAAGCTATTGCTGGACGTTTGGTAGAAAAAGCTGCTCTGGCCGAGAAAAACACTTTTGGTGCACCATGCAGGTTCATTTGAGTTTCCCAGGCAAACGAAAGCAGTTACACCAAAGTTTCTAGTTTCTGTTTGTGTCTCCCCTGAGGAGGTTTCAGGCCAGCTATGTCTTTCAGTACTATCTCTTTTGGTTTGGAAGCTATTGCTGGACGTTTGGTAGAAAAAGCTGCTCTGGCCGAGAAAAACACTTTTGGTGCACCATGCAGGTACATTTGAGTTTCCCAGGCAAACGAAAGCAGTTACACCAAAGTTTCTAGTTTCTGTTTGTGTCTCCCCTGAGGAGGTTTCAGGCCAGCTATGTCTTTCAGTACTATCTCTTTTGGTTTGGAAGCTATTGCTGGACGTTTGGTAGAAAAAGCTGCTCTGGCCGAGAAAAACACTTTTGGTGCACCATGCAGGTACATTTGAGTTTCCCAGGCAAACGAAAGCAGTTACACCAAAGTTTCTAGTTTCTGTTTGTGTCTCCCCTGAGGAGGTTTCAGGCCAGCTATGTCTTTCAGTACTATCTCTTTTGGTTTGGAAGCTATTGCTGGACGTTTGGTAGAAAAAGCTGCTCTGGCCGAGAAAAACACTTTTGGTGCACATGCAAGTACATTTGAGTTTCCCAGGCAAACGAAAGCAGTTACACCAAAGTTTCTAGTTTCTGTTTGTGTCTCCCCTGAGGAGGTTTCAGGCAGCTATGTCTTTCAGTACTATCTCTTTTGGTTTGGAAGCTATTGCTGGACGTTTGGTAGAAAAAGCTGCTCTGGCCGAGAAAAACACTTTTGGTGCACCATGCAGGTACATTTGAGTTTCCCAGGCAAAACGAAAGCAGTTACACCAAAGTTTCTAGTTTCTGTTTGTGTCTCCCCTGAGGAGGTTTCAGGCCAGCTATGTCTTTCAGTACTATCTCTTTTGGTTTGGAAGCTATTGCTGGACGTTTGGTAGAAAAAAGTTGCTCCGGCCGAGAAAAACACCTTTGGTGCACCATGCAGGTACATTTGAGTTTCCCAGGCAAACGAAAGCAGTTACACCAAAGTTTCTAGTTTCTGTTTGTGTCTCCCCTGAGGAGGTTTCAGGCCAGCTATGTCTTTCAGTACTATCTCTTTTGGTTTGGAAGCTATTGCTGACGTTTGGTAGGAAAAGTTGCTCGGCCGAGAAAAACACTTTTGGTGCACCATGCAGGTACATTTGAGTTTCCCAGGCAAACGAAAGCAGTTACACCAAAGTTTCTAGTTTCTGTTTGTGTCTCCCCTGAGGAGGTTTCAGGCAGCTATGTCTTTCAGTACTATCTCTTTTGGTTTGGAAGCTATTGCTGGACGTTTGGTAGAAAAAGCTGCTCTGGCCGAGAAAAACACTTTTGGTGCACCATGCAGGTACATTTGAGTTTCCCAGGCAAACGAAAGCAGTTACACCAAAGTTTCTAGTTTCTGTTTGTGTCTCCCCTGAGGAGGTTTCAGGCCAGCTATGTCTTTCAGTACTATCTCTTTTGGTTTTGGAAGCTATTCTTGGACGTTTGGCATGTTTGGTAGAAAAAGCTGCTCTGGCCGAGAAAAACACTTTTGGTGCACCATGCAGGTACATTTTGAGTTTCCCAGGCAACGAAAGCAGTTTACACCAAAGTTTCTAGTTTTCTGTTTGTGTCTCCCCTGAGGAGGTTTCAGGCCAGCTATGTCTTTCAGTACTATCTCTTTTGGTTTGGAAGCTATTGCTGGACGTTTGGTAGAAAAAGCTGCTCTGGCCGAGAAAAACACTTTTGGTGCACCATGCAGGTAACATTTGAGTTTCCCAGGCAAACGAAAGCAGTTACACCAAAGTTTCTAGTTTCTCTTTGTGTCTCCCCTGAGGAGGTTTCAGGCCAGCTATGTCTTTCAGTACTATCTCTTTTGGTTTGGAAGCTATTGCTGGACGTTTGGTAGAAAAAGCTGCTCTGGCCGAGAAAAACACTTTTGGTGCACCATGCAGGTACATTTGAGTTTCCCAGGCAAACGAAAGCAGTTACACCAAAGTTTCTAGTTTCTGTTTGTGTCTCCCCTGAGGAGGTTTCAGGCCAGCTATGTCTTTCAGTACTATCTCTTTTGGTTTGGAAGCTATTGCTGGACGTTTGGTAGAAAAAGCTGCTCTGGCCGAGAAAAACACTTTTGGTGCACCATGCAGGTACATTTGAGTTTCCCAGGCAAACGAAAGCAGTTACACCAAAGTTTCTAGTTTCTGTTTGTGTCTCCCCTGAGGAGGTTTCAGGCCAGCTATGTCTTTCAGTACTATCTCTTTTGGTTTGGAAGCTATTGCTGGACGTTTGGTAGAAAAAGCTGCTCTGGCCGAGAAAAACACTTTTGGTGCACCATGCAGGTTCATTTGAGTTTCCCAGGCAAACGAAAGCAGTTACACCAAAGTTTCTAGTTTCTGTTTGTGTCTCCCCTGAGGAGGTTTCAGGCCAGCTATGTCTTTCAGTACTATCTCTTTTGGTTTGGAAGCTATTGCTGGACGTTTGGTAGAAAAAGCTGCTCTGGCCGAGAAAAACACTTTTGGTGCACCATGCAGGTACATTTGAGTTTCCCAGGCAAACGAAAGCAGTTACACCAAAGTTTCTAGTTTCTGTTTGTGTCTCCCCTGAGGAGGTTTCAGGCCAGCTATGTCTTTCAGTACTATCTCTTTTGGTTTGGAAGCTATTGCTGGACGTTTGGTAGAAAAAGCTGCTCTGGCCGAGAAAAACACTTTTGGTGCACCATGCAGGTTCATTTGAGTTTCCCAGGCAAACGAAAGCAGTTACACCAAAGTTTCTAGTTTCTGTTTGTGTCTCCCCTGAGGAGGTTTCAGGCCAGCTATGTCTTTCAGTACTATCTCTTTTGGTTTGGAAGCTATTGCTGGACGTTTGGTAGAAAAAGCTGCTCTGGCCGAGAAAAACACTTTTGGTGCACCATGCAGGTACATTTGAGTTTCCCAGGCAAACGAAAGCAGTTACACCAAAGTTTCTAGTTTCTGTTTGTGTCTCCCCTGAGGAGGTTTCAGGCCAGCTATGTCTTTCAGTACTATCTCTTTTGGTTTGGAAGCTATTGCTGGACGTTTGGTAGAAAAAGCTGCTCTGGCCGAGAAAAACACTTTTGGTGCACCATGCAGGTACATTTGAGTTTCCCAGGCAAACGAAAGCAGTTACACCAAAGTTTCTAGTTTCTGTTTGTGTCTCCCCTGAGGAGGTTTCAGGCCAGCTATGTCTTTCAGTACTATCTCTTTTGGTTTGGAAGCTATTGCTGGACGTTTGGTAGAAAAAGCTGCTCTGGCCGAGAAAAACACTTTTGGTGCACCATGCAAGTACATTTGAGTTTCCCAGGCAAACGAAAGCAGTTACACCAAAGTTTCTAGTTTCTGTTTGTGTCTCCCCTGAGGAGGTTTCAGGCCAGCTATGTCTTTCAGTACTATCTCTTTTGGTTTGGAAGCTATTGCTGGACGTTTGGTAGAAAAAGCTGCTCTGGCCGAGAAAAACACTTTTGGTGCACCATGCAGGTACATTTGAGTTTCCCAGGCAAACGAAAGCAGTTACACCAAAGTTTCTAGTTTCTGTTTGTGTCTCCCCTGAGGAGGTTTCAGGCCAGCTATGTCTTTCAGTACTATCTCTTTTGGTTTTGGAAGCTATTGCTGGACGTTTGGTAGAAAAAGTTGCTCCGGCCGAGAAAAACACCTTTGGTGCACCATGCAGGTACATTTGAGTTTCCCAGGCAAACGAAAGCAGTTACACCAAAGTTTCTAGTTTCTGTTTGTGTCTCCCCTGAGGAGGTTTCAGGCCAGCTATGTCTTTCAGTACTATCTCTTTTGGTTTGGAAGCTATTGCTGGACGTTTGGTAGGAAAAGTTGCTCCGGCCGAGAAAAACACTTTTGGTGCACCATGCAGGTACATTTGAGTTTCCCAGGCAAACGAAAGCAGTTACACCAAAGTTTCTAGTTTCTGTTTGTGTCTCCCCTGAGGAGGTTTCAGGCCAGCTATGTCTTTCAGTACTATCTCTTTTGGTTTGGAAGCTATTGCTGGACGTTTGGTAGAAAAAGCTGCTCTGGCCGAGAAAAACACTTTTGGTGCACCATGCAGGTACATTTGAGTTTCCCAGGCAAACGAAAGCAGTTACACCAAAGTTTCTAGTTTCTGTTTGTGTCTCCCCTGAGGAGGTTTCAGGCCAGCTATGTCTTTCAGTACTATCTCTTTTGGTTTGGAAGCTATTCTTGGACGTTTGGCATGTTTGGTAGAAAAAGCTGCTCTGGCCGAGAAAAACACTTTTGGTGCACCATGCAGGTACATTTGAGTTTCCCAGGCAAACGAAAGCAGTTACACCAAAGTTTCTAGTTTCTGTTTGTGTCTCCCCTGAGGAGGTTTCAGGCCAGCTATGTCTTTCAGTACTATCTCTTTTGGTTTGGAAGCTATTGCTGGACGTTTGGTAGAAAAAGCTGCTCTGGCCGAGAAAAACACTTTTGGTGCACCATGCAGGTACATTTGAGTTTCCCAGGCAAACGAAAGCAGTTACACCAAAGTTTCTAGTTTCTCTTTGTGTCTCCCCTGAGGAGGTTTCAGGCCAGCTATGTCTTTCAGTACTATCTCTTTTGGTTTGGAAGCTATTGCTGGACGTTTGGTAGAAAAAGCTGCTCTGGCCGAGAAAAACACTTTTGGTGCACCATGCAGGTACATTTGAGTTTCCCAGGCAAACGAAAGCAGTTACACCAAAGTTTCTAGTTTCTGTTTGTGTCTCCCCTGAGGAGGTTTCAGGCCAGCTATGTCTTTCAGTACTATCTCTTTTGGTTTGGAAGCTATTGCTGGACGTTTGGTAGAAAAAGCTGCTCTGGCCGAGAAAAACACTTTTGGTGCACCATGCAGGTACATTTGAGTTTCCCAGGCAAACGAAAGCAGTTACACCAAAGTTTCTAGTTTCTGTTTGTGTCTCCCCTGAGGAGGTTTCAGGCCAGCTATGTCTTTCAGTACTATCTCTTTTGGTTTGGAAGCTATTGCTGGACGTTTGGTAGAAAAAGCTGCTCTGGCCGAGAAAAACACTTTTGGTGCACCATGCAGGTTCATTTGAGTTTCCCAGGCAAACGAAAGCAGTTACACCAAAGTTTCTAGTTTCTGTTTGTGTCTCCCCTGAGGAGGTTTCAGGCCAGCTATGTCTTTCAGTACTATCTCTTTTGGTTTGGAAGCTATTGCTGGACGTTTGGTAGAAAAAGCTGCTCTGGCCGAGAAAAACACTTTTGGTGCACCATGCAGGTACATTTGAGTTTCCCAGGCAAACGAAAGCAGGTACACCAAAGTTTCTAGTTTCTGTTTGTGTCTCCCCTGAGGAGGTTTCAGGCCAGCTATGTCTTTCAGTACTATCTCTTTTGGTTTGGAAGCTATTGCTGGACGTTTGGTAGAAAAAGCTGCTCTGGCCGAGAAAAACACTTTTGGTGCACCATGCAGGTACATTTGAGTTTCCCAGGCAAACGAAAGCAGTTACACCAAAGTTTCTAGTTTCTGTTTGTGTCTCCCCTGAGGAGGTTTCAGGCCAGCAATGTCTTTCAGTACTATCTCTTTTGGTTTGGAAGCTATTGCTGGACGTTTGGTAGAAAAAGCTGCTCTGGCCGAGAAAAACACTTTTGGTGCACCATGCAGGTACATTTGAATTTTCCAGGCAAACGAAAGCAGTTACACCAAAGTTTCTAGTTTCTGTTTGTGTCTCCCCTGAGGAGGTTTCAGGCCAGCTATGTCTTTCAGTACTATCTCTTTTGGTTTGGTAGCTATTGCTGGACGATTGGTAGAAAAAGCTGCTCTGGCCGAGAAAAACACTTTTGGTGCACCATGCAGGTACATTTGAGTTTCCCAGGCAAACGAAAGCAGTTACACCAAAGTTTCTAGTTTCTGTTTGTGTCTCCCCTGAGGAGGTTTCAGGCCAGCTATGTCTTTCAGTCCTATCTCTTTTGGTTTGGAAGCTATTGCTGGACGTTTGGTAGAAAAAGCTGCTCCGGCCGAGAAAAACACTTTTGGTGCACCATGCAGGTACATTTGAGTTTCCCAGGCAAACGAAAGCAGTTACACCAAAGTTTCTAGTTTCTGTTTGTGTCTCCCCTGAGGAGGTTTCAGGCCAGCTATGTCTTTCAGTACTATCTCTTTTGGTTTGGAAGCTATTGCTGGACGTTTGGTAGAAAAAGCTGCTCTGGCCGAGAAAAACACTTTTGGTGCACCATGCAGGTACATTTGAGTTTCCCAGGCAAACGAAAGCAGTTACACCAAAGTTTCTAGTTTCTGTTTGTGTCTCCCCTGAGGAGGTTTCAGGCCAGCTATGTCTTTCAGTACTATCTCTTTTGGTTTGGAAGCTATTGCTGGACGTTTGGTAGAAAAAGCTGCTCTGGCCGAGAAAAACACTTTTGGTGCACCATGCAGGTACATTTGAGTTTCCCAGGCAAACGAAAGCAGTTACACCAAAGTTTCTAGTTTCTGTTTGTGTCTCCCCTGAGGAGGTTTCAGGCCAGCTATGTCTTTCAGTACTATCTCTTTTGGTTTGGAAGCTATTGCTGGACGTTTGGTAGAAAAAGCTGCTCTGGCCGAGAAAAACACTTTTGGTGCACCATGCAGGTTCATTTGAGTTTCCCAGGCAAACGAAAGCAGTTACACCAAAGTTTCTAGTTTCTGTTTGTGTCTCCCCTGAGGAGGTTTCAGGCCAGCTATGTCTTTCAGTACTATCTCTTTTGGTTTGGAAGCTATTGCTGGACGTTTGGTAGAAAAAGCTGCTCTGGCCGAGAAAAACACTTTTGGTGCACCATGCAGGTACATTTGAGTTTCCCAGGCAAACGAAAGCAGTTACACCAAAGTTTCTAGTTTCTGTTTGTGTCTCCCCTGAGGAGGTTTCAGGCCAGCTATGTCTTTCAGTACTATCTCTTTTGGTTTGGAAGCTATTGCTGGACGTTTGGTAGAAAAAGCTGCTCTGGCCGAGAAAAACACTTTTGGTGCACCATGCAGGTACATTTGAGTTTCCCAGGCAAACGAAAGCAGTTACACCAAAGTTTCTAGTTTCTGTTTGTGTCTCCCCTGAGGAGGTTTCAGGCCAGCAATGTCTTTCAGTACTATCTCTTTTGGTTTGGAAGCTATTGCTGGACGTTTGGTAGAAAAAGCTGCTCTGGCCGAGAAAAACACTTTTGGTGCACCATGCAAGTACATTTGAGTTTCCCAGGCAAACGAAAGCAGTTACACCAAAGTTTCTAGTTTCTGTTTGTGTCTCCCCTGAGGAGGTTTCAGGCCAGCTATCTCTTTCAGTACTATCTCTTTTGGTTTGGAAGCTATTGTTGGACGTTTGGTAGAAAAAACTGCTCTGGCCGAGAAAAACACTTTTGGTGCACCATGCAGGTACATTTGAGTTTCCCAGGCAAACGAAAGCAGTTACACCAAAGTTTCTAGTTTCTGTTTGTGTCTCCCCTGAGGAGGTTTCAGGCCATCTATGTCTTTCAGTACTATCTCTTTTGGTTTGGAAGCTATTGCTGGACGTTTGGTAGAAAAAGTTGCTCCGGCCGAGAAAAACACCTTTGGTGCACCATGCAGGTACATTTGAGTTTCCCAGGCAAACGAAAGCAGTTACACCAAAGTTTCTAGTTTCTGTTTGTGTCTCCCCTGAGGAGGTTTCAGGCCAGCTATGTCTTTCAGTACTATCTCTTTTGGTTTGGAAGCTATTGCTGGACGTTTGGTAGAAAAAGTTGCTCTGGCCGAGAAAAACACTTTTGGTGCACCATGCAGGTACATTTGAGTTTCCCAGGCAAACGAAAGCAGTTACACCAAAGTTTCTAGTTTCTGTTTGTGTCTCCCCTGAGGAGGTTTCAGGCCAGCTATGTCTTTCAGTACTATCTCTTTTGGTTTGGAAGCTATTGCTGGACGTTTGGTAGAAAAAGCTGCTCTGGCCGAGAAAAACACTTTTGGTGCACCATGCAGGTACATTTGAGTTTCCCAGGCAAACGAAAGCAGTTACACCAAAGTTTCTAGTTTCTCTTTGTGTCTCCCCTGAGGAGGTTTCAGGCCAGCTATGTCTTTCAGTACTATCTCTTTTGGTTTGGAAGCTATTGTTGGACGTTTGGTAGAAAAAGCTGCTCTGGCCGAGAAAAACACTTTTGGTGCACCATGCAGGTACATTTGAGTTTCCCAGGCAAACGAAAGCAGTTACACCAAAGTTTCTAGTTTCTGTTTGTGTCTCCCCTGAGGAGGTTTCAGGCCAGCTATGTCTTTCAGTACTATCTCTTTTGGTTTGGAAGCTATTGCTGGACGTTTGGTAGAAAAAGCTGCTCTGGCCGAGAAAAACACTTTTGGTGCACCATGCAGGTACATTTGAGTTTCCCAGGCAAACGAAAGCAGTTACACCAAAGTTTCTAGTTTCTGTTTGTGTCTCCCCTGAGGAGGTTTCAGGCCAGCTATGTCTTTCAGTACTATCTCTTTTGGTTTGGAAGCTATTGCTGGACGTTTGGTAGAAAAAGCTGCTCTGGCCGAGAAAAACACTTTTGGTGCACCATGCAGGTACATTTGAGTTTCCCAGGCAAACGAAAGCAGTTACACCAAAGTTTCTAGTTTCTGTTTGTGTCTCCCCTGAGGAGGTTTCAGGCCAGCTATGTCTTTCAGTACTATCTCTTTTGGTTTGGAAGCTATTGCTGGACGTTTGGTAGAAAAAGCTGCTCTGGCCGAGAAAAACACTTTTGGTGCACCATGCAGGTACATTTGAGTTTCCCAGGCAAACGAAAGCAGTTACACCAAAGTTTCTAGTTTCTGTTTGTGTCTCCCCTGAGGAGGTTTCAGGCCAGCTATGTCTTTCAGTACTATCTCTTTTGGTTTGGAAGCTATTGCTGGACGTTTGGTAGAAAAAGCTGCTCTGGCCGAGAAAAACACTTTTGGTGCACCATGCAGGTACATTTGAGTTTCCCAGGCAAACGAAAGCAGTTACACCAAAGTTTCTAGTTTCTGTTTGTGTCTCCCCTGAGGAGGTTTCAGGCCAGCTATGTCTTTCAGTACTATCTCTTTTGGTTTGGAAGCTATTGCTGGACGTTTGGTAGAAAAAGCTGCTCTGGCCGAGAAAAACACTTTTGGTGCACCATGCAGGTACATTTGAATTTTCCAGGCAAACGAAAGCAGTTACACCAAAGTTTCTAGTTTCTGTTTGTGTCTCCCCTGAGGAGGTTTCAGGCCAGCTATGTCTTTCAGTACTATCTCTTTTGGTTTGGTAGCTATTGCTGGACGATTGGTAGAAAAAGCTGCTCTGGCCGAGAAAAACACTTTTGGTGCACCATGCAGGTACATTTGAGTTTCCCAGGCAAACGAAAGCAGTTACACCAAAGTTTCTAGTTTCTGTTTGTGTCTCCCCTGAGGAGGTTTCAGGCCAGCTATGTCTTTCAGTACTATCTCTTTTGGTTTGGAAGCTATTGCTGGACGTTTGGTAGAAAAAGCTGCTCCGGCCGAGAAAAACACTTTTGGTGCACCATGCAGGTACATTTGAGTTTCCCAGGCAAACGAAAGCAGTTACACCAAAGTTTCTAGTTTCTGTTTGTGTCTCCCCTGAGGAGGTTTCAGGCCAGCTATGTCTTTCAGTACTATCTCTTTTGGTTTGGAAGCTATTGCTGGACGTTTGGTAGAAAAAGCTGCTCTGGCCGAGAAAAACACTTTTGGTGCACCATGCAGGTACATTTGAGTTTCCCAGGCAAACGAAAGCAGTTACACCAAAGTTTCTAGTTTCTGTTTGTGTCTCCCCTGAGGAGGTTTCAGGCCAGCTATGTCTTTCAGTACTATCTCTTTTGGTTTGGAAGCTATTGCTGGACGTTTGGTAGAAAAAGCTGCTCTGGCCGAGAAAAACACTTTTGGTGCACCATGCAGGTTCATTTGAGTTTCCCAGGCAAACGAAAGCAGTTACACCAAAGTTTCTAGTTTCTGTTTGTGTCTCCCCTGAGGAGGTTTCAGGCCAGCTATGTCTTTCAGTACTATCTCTTTTGGTTTGGAAGCTATTGCTGGACGTTTGGTAGAAAAAGCTGCTCTGGCCGAGAAAAACACTTTTGGTGCACCATGCAGGTACATTTGAGTTTCCCAGGCAAACGAAAGCAGTTACACCAAAGTTTCTAGTTTCTGTTTGTGTCTCCCCTGAGGAGGTTTCAGGCCAGCTATGTCTTTCAGTACTATCTCTTTTGGTTTGGAAGCTATTGCTGGACGTTTTGTAGAAAAAGCTGCTCTGGCCGAGAAAAACACTTTTGGTGCACCATGCAGGTACATTTGAGTTTCCCAGGCAAACGAAAGCAGTTACACCAAAGTTTCTAGTTTCTGTTTGTGTCTCCCCTGAGGAGGTTTCAGGCCAGCAATGTCTTTCAGTACTATCTCTTTTGGTTTGGAAGCTATTGCTGGACGTTTGGTAGAAAAAGCTGCTCTGGCCGAGAAAAACACTTTTGGTGCACCATGCAAGTACATTTGAGTTTCCCAGGCAAACGAAAGCAGTTACACCAAAGTTTCTAGTTTCTGTTTGTGTCTCCCCTGAGGAGGTTTCAGGCCAGCTATCTCTTTCAGTACTATCTCTTTTGGTTTGGAAGCTATTGTTGGACGTTTGGTAGAAAAAGCTGCTCTGGCCGAGAAAAACACTTTTGGTGCACCATGCAGGTACATTTGAGTTTCCCAGGCAAACGAAAGCAGTTACACCAAAGTTTCTAGTTTCTGTTTGTGTCTCCCCTGAGGAGGTTTCAGGCCAGCTATGTCTTTCAGTACTATCTCTTTTGGTTTGGAAGCTATTCTTGGACGTTTGGCATGTTTGGTAGAAAAAGCTGCTCCGGTCGAGAAAAACACTTTTGGTGCACCATGCAGGTACATTTGAGTTTCCCAGGCAAACGAAAGCAGTTACACCAAAGTTTCTAGTTTCTGTTTGTGTCTCCCCTGAGGAGGTTTCAGGCCAGCTATGTCTTTCAGTACTATCTCTTTTGGTTTGGAAGCTATTGCTGGACGTTTGGTAGAAAAAGCTGCTCTGGCCGAGAAAAACACTTTTGGTGCACCATGCAGGTACATTTGAGTTTCCCAGGCAAACGAAAGCAGTTACACCAAAGTTTCTAGTTTCTGTTTGTGTCTCCCCTGAGGAGGTTTCAGGCCAGCTATGTCTTTCAGTACTATCTCTTTTGGTTTGGAAGCTATTCTTGGACGTTTGGCATGTTTGGTAGAAAAAGCTGCTCCGGCCGAGAAAAACACTTTTGGTGCACCATGCAGGTACATTTGAGTTTCCCAGGCAAACGAAAGCAGTTACACCAAAGTTTCTAGTTTCTGTTTGTGTCTCCCCTGAGGAGGTTTCAGGCCAGCTATGTCTTTCAGTACTATCTCTTTTGGTTTGGAAGCTATTGCTGGACGTTTGGTAGAAAAAGCTGCTCTGGCCGAGAAAAACACTTTTGGTGCACCATGAAGGTACATTTGAGTTTCCCAGGCAAACGAAAGCAGTTACACCAAAGTTTCTAGTTTCTGTTTGTGTCTCCCCTGAGGAGGTTTCAGGCCAGCTATGTCTTTCAGTACTATCTCTTTTGGTTTGGAAGCTATTCTTGGACGTTTGGCATGTTTGGTAGAAAAAGCTGCTCCGGCCGAGAAAAACACTTTTGGTGCACCATGCAGGTACATTTGAGTTTCCCAGGCAAACGAAAGCAGTTACACCAAAGTTTCTAGTTTCTGTTTGTGTCTCCCCTGAGGAGGTTTCAGGCCAGCTATGTCTTTCAGTACTATCTCTTTTGGTTTGGAAGCTATTGCTGGACGTTTGGTAGAAAAAGCTGCTCTGGCCGAGAAAAACACTTTTGGTGCACCATGCAGGTACATTTGAGTTTCCCAGGCAAACGAAAGCAGTTACACCAAAGTTTCTAGTTTCTGTTTGTGTCTCCCCTGAGGAGGTTTCAGGCCAGCTATGTCTTTCAGTACTATCTCTTTTGGTTTGGAAGCTATTCTTGGACGTTTGGCATGTTTGGTAGAAAAAGCTGCTCCGGCCGAGAAAAACACTTTTGGTGCACCATGCAGGTACATTTGAGTTTCCCAGGCAAACGAAAGCAGTTACACCAAAGTTTCTAGTTTCTGTTTGTGTCTCCCCTGAGGAGGTTTCAGGCCAGCTATGTCTTTCAGTACTATCTCTTTTGGTTTGGAAGCTATTGCTGGACGTTTGGTAGAAAAAGCTGCTCTGGCCGAGAAAAACACTTTTGGTGCACCATGAAGGTACATTTGAGTTTCCCAGGCAAACGAAAGCAGTTACACCAAAGTTTCTAGTTTCTGTTTGTGTCTCCCCTGAGGAGGTTTCAGGCCAGCTATGTCTTTCAGTACTATCTCTTTTGGTTTGGAAGCTATTCTTGGACGTTTGGCATGTTTGGTAGAAAAAGCTGCTCCGGCCGAGAAAAACACTTTTGGTGCACCATGCAGGTACATTTGAGTTTCCCAGGCAAACGAAAGCAGTTACACCAAAGTTTCTAGTTTCTGTTTGTGTCTCCCCTGAGGAGGTTTCAGGCCAGCTATGTCTTTCAGTACTATCTCTTTTGGTTTGGAAGCTATTGCTGGACGTTTGGTAGAAAAAGCTGCTCTGGCCGAGAAAAACACTTTTGGTGCACCATGCAGGTACATTTGAGTTTCCCAGGCAAACGAAAGCAGTTACACCAAAGTTTCTAGTTTCTGTTTGTGTCTCCCCTGAGGAGGTTTCAGGCCAGCTATGTCTTTCAGTACTATCTCTTTTGGTTTGGAAGCTATTCTTGGACGTTTGGCATGTTTGGTAGAAAAAGCTGCTCCGGCCGAGAAAAACACTTTTGGTGCACCATGCAGGTACATTTGAGTTTCCCAGGCAAACGAAAGCAGTTACACCAAAGTTTCTAGTTTCTGTTTGTGTCTCCCCTGAGGAGGTTTCAGGCCAGCTATGTCTTTCAGTACTATCTCTTTTGGTTTGGAAGCTATTGCTGGACGTTTGGTAGAAAAAGCTGCTCTGGCCGAGAAAAACACTTTTGGTGCACCATGCAGGTACATTTGAGTTTCCCAGGCAAACGAAAGCAGTTACACCAAAGTTTCTAGTTTCTCTTTGTGTCTCCCCTGAGGAGGTTTCAGGCCAGCTATGTCTTTCAGTACTATCTCTTTTGGTTTGGAAGCTATTGCTGGACGTTTGGTAGAAAAAGCTGCTCTGGCCGAGAAAAACACTTTTGGTGCACCATGCAGGTACATTTGAGTTTCCCAGGCAAACGAAAGCAGTTACACCAAAGTTTCTAGTTTCTGTTTGTGTCTCCCCTGAGGAGGTTTCAGGCCAGCTATGTCTTTCAGTACTATCTCTTTTGGTTTGGAAGCTATTGCTGGACGTTTGGTAGAAAAAGCTGCTCTGGCCGAGAAAAACACTTTTGGTGCACCATGCAGGTACATTTGAGTTTCCCAGGCAAACGAAAGCAGTTACACCAAAGTTTCTAGTTTCTGTTTGTGTCTCCCCTGAGGAGGTTTCAGGCCAGCTATGTCTTTCAGCACTATCTCTTTTGGTTTGGAAGCTATTGCTGGACGTTTGGTAGAAAAAGCTGCTCTGGCCGAGAAAAACACTTTTGGTGCACCATGCAGGTACATTTGAGTTTCCCAGGCAAACGAAAGCAGTTACACCAAAGTTTCTAGTTTCTGTTTGTGTCTCCCCTGAGGAGGTTTCAGGCCAGCAATGTCTTTCAGTACTATCTCTTTTGGTTTGGAAGCTATTGCTGGACGTTTGGTAGAAAAAGCTGCTCTGGCCGAGAAAAACACTTTTGGTGCACCATGCAAGTACATTTGAGTTTCCCAGGCAAACGAAAGCAGTTACACCAAAGTTTCTAGTTTCTGTTTGTGTCTCCCCTGAGGAGGTTTCAGGCCAGCTATGTCTTTCAGTACTATCTCTTTTGGTTTGGAAGCTATTGCTGGACGTTTGGTAGAAAAAGCTGCTCTGGCCGAGAAAAACACTTTTGGTGCACCATGCAGGTACATTTGAGTTTCCCAGGCAAACGAAAGCAGTTACACCAAAGTTTCTAGTTTCTGTTTGTGTCTCCCCTGAGGAGGTTTCAGGCCATCTATGTCTTTCAGTACTATCTCTTTTGGTTTGGAAGCTATTGCTGGACGTTTGGTAGAAAAAGTTGCTCCGGCCGAGAAAAACACCTTTGGTGCACCATGCAGGTACATTTGAGTTTCCCAGGCAAACGAAAGCAGTTACACCAAAGTTTCTAGTTTCTGTTTGTGTCTCCCCTGAGGAGGTTTCAGGCCAGCTATGTCTTTCAGTACTATCTCTTTTGATTTGGAAGCTATTGCTGGACGTTTTGTAGAAAAAGTTGCTCCGGCCGAGAGAAACACTTTTGGTGCACCATGCAGGTACATTTGAGTTTCCCAGGCAAACGAAAGCAGTTACACCAAAGTTTCTAGTTTCTGTTTGTGTCTCCCCTGAGGAGGTTTCAGGCCAGCTATGTCTTTCAGTACTATCTCTTTTGGTTTGGAAGCTATTGCTGGACGTTTGGTAGAAAAAGCTGCTCTGGCCGAGAAAAACACTTTTGGTGCACCATGCAGGTACATTTGAGTTTCCCAGGCAAACGAAAGCAGTTACACCAAAGTTTCTAGTTTCTGTTTGTGTCTCCCCTGAGGAGGTTTCAGGCCAGCTATGTCTTTCAGTACTATCTCTTTTGGTTTGGAAGCTATTGCTGGACGTTTGGTAGAAAAAGCTGCTCTGGCCGAGAAAAACACTTTTGGTGCACCATGCAGGTACATTTGAGTTTCCCAGGCAAACGAAAGCAGTTACACCAAAGTTTCTAGTTTCTGTTTGTGTCTCCCCTGAGGAGGTTTCAGGCCAGCTATGTCTTTCAGTACTATCTCTTTTGGTTTGGAAGCTATTGCTGGACGTTTGGTAGAAAAAGCTGCTCTGGCCGAGAAAAACACTTTTGGTGCACCATGCAGGTACATTTGAGTTTCCCAGGCAAACGAAAGCAGTTACACCAAAGTTTCTAGTTTCTGTTTGTGTCTCCCCTGAGGAGGTTTCAGGCCAGCTATGTCTTTGAGTACTATCTCTTTTGGTTTGGAAGCTATTCTTGGACGTTTGGCATGTTTGGTAGAAAAAGCTGCTCCGGCCGAGAAAAACACTTTTGGTGCACCATGCAGGTACATTTGAGTTTCCCAGGCAAACGAAAGCAGTTACACCAAAGTTTCTAGTTTCTGTTTGTGTCTCCCCTGAGGAGGTTTCAGGCCAGCTATGTCTTTCAGTACTATCTCTTTTGGTTTGGAAGCTATTGCTGGACGTTTGGTAGAAAAAGCTGCTCTGGCCGAGAAAAACACTTTTGGTGCACCATGCAGGTACATTTGAGTTTCCCAGGCAAACGAAAGCAGTTACACCAAAGTTTCTAGTTTCTGTTTGTGTCTCCCCTGAGGAGGTTTCAGGCCAGCTATGTCTTTCAGTACTATCTCTTTTGGTTTGGAAGCTATTGCTGGACGTTTGGTAGAAAAAGCTGCTCTGGCCGAGAAAAACACTTTTGGTGCACCATGCAGGTACATTTGAGTTTCCCAGGCAAACGAAAGCAGTTACACCAAAGTTTCTAGTTTCTGTTTGTGTCTCCCCTGAGGAGGTTTCAGGCCAGCTATGTCTTTCAGCACTATCTCTTTTGGTTTGGAAGCTATTGCTGGACATTTGGTAGAAAAAGCTGCTCTGGCCGAGAAAAACACTTTTGGTGCACCATGCAGGTACATTTGAGTTTCCCAGGCAAACGAAAGCAGTTACACCAAAGTTTCTAGTTTCTGTTTGTGTCTCCCCTGAGGAGGTTTCAGGCCAGCTATGTCTTTCAGTACTATCTCTTTTGGTTTGGAAGCTATTGCTGGACGTTTGGTAGAAAAAGCTGCTCTGGCCGAGAAAAACACTTTTGGTGCACCATGCAGGTACATTTGAGTTTCCCAGGCAAACGAAAGCAGTTACACCAAAGTTTCTAGTTTCTGTTTGTGTCTCCCCTGAGGAGGTTTCAGGCCAGCTATGTCTTTCAGTACTATCTCTTTTGGTTTGGAAGCTATTGTTGGACGTTTGGTAGAAAAAGCTGCTCTGGCCGAGAAAAACACTTTTGGTGCACCATGCAGGTACATTTGAGTTTCCCAGGCAAACGAAAGCAGTTACACCAAAGTTTCTAGTTTCTCTTTGTGTCTCCCCTGAGGAGGTTTCAGGCCAGCTATGTCTTTCAGTACTATCTCTTTTGGTTTGGAAGCTATTGCTGGACGTTTGGTAGAAAAAGCTGCTCTGGCCGAGAAAAACACTTTTGGTGCACCATGCAGGTACATTTGAGTTTCCCAGGCAAACGAAAGCAGTTACACCAAAGTTTCTAGTTTCTGTTTGTGTCTCCCCTGAGGAGGTTTCAGGCCAGCTATGTCTTTCAGTACTATCTCTTTTGGTTTGGAAGCTATTGCTGGACGTTTGGTAGAAAAAGCTGCTCTGTCCGAGAAAAACACTTTTGGTGCACCATGCAGGTACATTTGAGTTTCCCAGGCAAACGAAAGCAGTTACACCAAAGTTTCTAGTTTCTGTTTGTGTCTCCCCTGAGGAGGTTTCAGGCCAGCTATGTCTTTCAGTACTATCTCTTTTGGTTTGGAAGCTATTGCTGGACGTTTGGTAGAAAAAGCTGCTCCGGCCGAGAAAAACACTTTTGGTGCACCATGCAGGTACATTTGAGTTTCCCAGGCAAACGAAAGCAGTTACACCAAAGTTTCTAGTTTCTGTTTGTGTCTCCCCTGAGGAGGTTTCAGGCCAGCTATCTCTTTCAGTACTATCTCTTTTGGTTTGGAAGCTATTGCTGGACGTTTGGTAGAAAAAGCTGCTCTGGCCGAAAAAAACACTTTTGGTGCACCATGCAGGTACATTTGAGTTTCCCAGGCAAACGAAAGCAGTTACACCAAAGTTTCTAGTTTCTGTTTGTGTCTCCCCTGAGGAGGTTTCAGGCCAGCAATGTCTTTCAGTACTATCTCTTTTGGTTTGGAAGCTATTGCTGGACGTTTGGTAGAAAAAGCTGCTCTGGCCGAGAAAAACACTTTTGGTGCACCATGCAAGTACATTTGAGTTTCCCAGGCAAACGAAAGCAGTTACACCAAAGATTCTAGTTTCTGTTTGTGTCTCCCCTGAGGAGGTTTCAGGCCAGCTATGTCTTTCAGTACTATCTCTTTTGGTTTGGAAGCTATTGCTGGACGTTTGGTAGAAAAAGCTGCTCTGGCCGAGAAAAACACTTTTGGTGCACCATGCAGGTACATTTGAGTTTCCCAGGCAAACGAAAGCAGTTACACCAAAGTTTCTAGTTTCTGTTTGTGTCTCCCCTGAGGAGGTTTCAGGCCAGCTATGTCTTTCAGTACTATCTCTTTTGGTTTGGAAGCTATTGCTGGACGTTTGGTAGAAAAAGTTGCTCCGGCCGAGAAAAACACCTTTGGTGCACCATGCAGGTACATTTGAGTTTCCCAGGCAAACGAAAGCAGTTACACCAAAGTTTCTAGTTTCTGTTTGTGTCTCCCCTGAGGAGGTTTCAGGCCAGCTATGTCTTTCAGTACTATCTCTTTTGGTTTGGAAGCTATTGCTGGACGTTTGGTAGAAAAAGTTGCTCCGGCCGAGAAAAACACTTTTGGTGCACCATGCAGGTACATTTGAGTTTCCCAGGCAAACGAAAGCAGTTACACCAAAGTTTCTAGTTTCTGTTTGTGTCTCCCCTGAGGAGGTTTCAGGCCAGCTATGTCTTTCAGTACTATCTCTTTTGGTTTGGAAGCTATTGCTGGACGTTTGGTAGAAAAAGCTGCTCTGGCCGAGAAAAACACTTTTGGTGCACCATGCAGGTACATTTGAGTTTCCCAGGCAAACGAAAGCAGTTACACCAAAGTTTGTAGTTTCTGTTTGTGTCTCCCCTGAGGAGGTTTCAGGCCAGCTATGTCTTTCAGTACTATCTCTTTTGGTTTGGAAGCTATTCTTGGACGTTTGGCATGTTTGGTAGAAAAAGCTGCTCCGGCCGAGAAAAACACTTTTGGTGCACCATGCAGGTACATTTGAGTTTCCCAGGCAAACGAAAGCAGTTACACCAAAGTTTCTAGTTTCTGTTTGTGTCTCCCCTGAGGAGGTTTCAGGCCAGCTATGTCTTTCAGTACTATCTCTTTTGGTTTGGAAGCTATTTCTGGACGTTTGGTAGAAAAAGCTGCTCTGGCCGAGAAAAACACTTTTGGTGCACCATGCAGGTACATTTGAGTTTCCCAGGCAAACGAAAGCAGTTACACCAAAGTTTCTAGTTTCTGTTTGTGTCTCCCCTGAGGAGGTTTCAGGCCAGCTATGTCTTTCAGTACTATCTCTTTTGGTTTGGAAGCTATTGCTGGACGTTTGGTAGAAAAAGCTGCTCTGGCCGAGAAAAACACTTTTGGTGCACCATGCAGGTACATTTGAGTTTCCCAGGCAAACGAAAGCAGTTACACCAAAGTTTCTAGTTTCTGTTTGTGTCTCCCCTGAGGAGGTTTCAGGCCAGCTATGTCTTTCAGTACTATCTCTTTTGGTTTGGAAGCTATTGCTGGACGTTTGGTAGAAAAAGCTGCTCTGGCCGAGAAAAACACTTTTGGTGCACCATGCAGGTACATTTGAGTTTCCCAGGCAAACGAAAGCAGTTACACCAAAGTTTCTAGTTTCTGTTTGTGTCTCCCCTGAGGAGGTTTCAGGCCAGCAATGTCTTTCAGTACTATCTCTTTTGGTTTGGAAGCTATTCATGGACGTTTGGTAGAAAAAGCTGCTCTGGCCGAGAAAAACACTTTTGGTGCACCATGCAGGTACATTTGAGTTTCCCAGGCAAACGAAAGCAGTTACACCAAAGTTTCTAGTTTCTGTTTGTGTCTCCCCTGAGGAGGTTTCAGGCCAGCTATGTCTTTCAGTACTATCTCTTTTGGTTTGGAAGCTATTGCTGGACGTTTGGTAGAAAAAGTTGCTCCGGCCGAGAAAAACACCTTTGGTGCACCATGCAGGTACATTTGAGTTTCCCAGGCAAACGAAAGCAGTTACACCAAAGTTTCTAGTTTCTGTTTGTGTCTCCCCTGAGGAGGTTTCAGGCCAGCTATGTCTTTCAGTACTATCTCTTTTGGTTTGGAAGCTATTGCTGGACGTTTGGTAGAAAAAGCTGCTCTGGCCGAGAAAAACACTTTTGGTGCACCATGCAGGTACATTTGAGTTTCCCAGGCAAACGAAAGCAGTTACACCAAAGTTTCTAGTTTCTGTTTGTGTCTCCCCTGAGGAGGTTTCAGGCCATCTATGTCTTTCAGTACTATCTCTTTTGGTTTGGAAGCTATTGCTGGACGTTTGGTAGAAAAAGTTGCTCCGGCCGAGGAAAACACCTTTGGTGCACCATGCAGGTACATTTGAATTTCCCAGGCAAACGAAAGCAGTTACACCAAAGTTTCTAGTTTCTGTTTGTGTCTCCCCTGAGGAGGTTTCAGGCCAGCTATGTCTTTCAGTACTATCTCTTTTGGTTTGGAAGCTATTGCTGGACGTTTGGTAGAAAAAGTTGCTCCGGCCGAGAAAAACACTTTTGGTGCACCATGCAGGTACATTTGAGTTTCCCAGGCAAACGAAAGCAGTTACACCAAAGTTTCTAGTTTCTGTTTGTGTCTCCCCTGAGGAGGTTTCAGGCCAGCTATGTCTTTCAGTACTATCTCTTTTGGTTTGGAAGCTATTGCTGGACGTTTGGTAGAAAAAGCTGCTCTGGCCGAGAAAAACACTTTTGGTGCACCATGCAGGTACATTTGAGTTTCCCAGGCAAACGAAAGCAGTTACACCAAAGTTTCTAGTTTCTGTTTGTGTCTCCCCTGAGGAGGTTTCAGGCCAGCTATGTCTTTCAGTACTATCTCTTTTGGTTTGGAAGCTATTCTTGGACGTTTGGCATGTTTGGTAGAAAAAGCTGCTCTGGCCGAGAAAAACACTTTTGGTGCACCATGCAGGTACATTTGAGTTTCCCAGGCAAACGAAAGCAGTTACACCAAAGTTTCTAGTTTGTGTTTGTGTCTCCCCTGAGGAGGTTTCAGGCCAGCTATGTCTTTCAGTACTATCTCTTTTGGTTTGGAAGCTATTGCTGGACGTTTGGTAGAAAAAGCTGCTCTGGCCGAGAAAAACACTTTTGGTGCACCATGCAGGTACATTTGAGTTTCCCAGGCAAACGAAAGCAGTTACACCAAAGTTTCTAGTTTCTGTTTGTGTCTCCCCTGAGGAGGTTTCAGGCCAGCTATGTCTTTCAGTACTATCTCTTTTGGTTTGGAAGCTATTGCTGGACGTTTGGTAGAAAAAGCTGCTCTGGCCGAGAAAAACACTTTTGGTGCACCATGCAGGTACATTTGAGTTTCCCAGGCAAACGAAAGCAGTTACACCAAAGTTTCTAGTTTCTGTTTGTGTCTCCCCTGAGGAGGTTTCAGGCCAGCTATGTCTTTCAGTACTATCTCTTTTGGTTTGGAAGCTATTGCTGGACGATTGGTAGAAAAAGCTGCTCTGGCCGAGAAAAACACTTTTGGTGCACCATGCAGGTACATTTGAGTTTCCCAGGCAAACGAAAGCAGTTACACCAAAGTTTCTAGTTTCTGTTTGTGTCTCCCCTGAGGAGGTTTCAGGCCAGCTATGTCTTTCAATACTATCTCTTTTGGTTTGGAAGCTATTGCTGGACGTTTTGTAGAAAAAGTTGCTCCGGCCGAGAAAAACACTTTTGGTGCACCATGCAGGTACATTTGAGTTTCCCAGGCAAACGAAAGCAGTTACACCAAAGTTTCTAGTTTCTGTTTGTGTCTCCCCTGAGGAGGTTTCAGGCCAGCTATGTCTTTCAGTACTATCTCTTTTGGTTTGGAAGCTATTGCTGGACGTTTGGTAGAAAAAGCTGCTCTGGCCGAGAAAAACACTTTTGGTGCACCATGCAGGTACATTTGAGTTTCCCAGGCAAACGAAAGCAGTTACACCAAAGTTTCTAGTTTCTGTTTGTGTCTCCCCTGAGGAGGTTTCAGGCCAGCTATGTCTTTCAGTACTATCTCTTTTGGTTTGGAAGCTATTGCTGGACGTTTGGTAGAAAAAGCTGCTCTGGCCGAGAAAAACACTTTTGGTGCACCATGCAGGTACATTTGAGTTTCCCAGGCAAACGAAAGCAGTTACACCAAAGTTTCTAGTTTCTGTTTGTGTCTCCCCTGAGGAGGTTTCAGGCCAGCTATGTCTTTCAGTACTATCTCTTTTGGTTTGGAAGCTATTCTGGGACGTTTGGCATGTTTGGTAGAAAAAGCTGCTCCGGCCGAGAAAAACACTTTTGGTGCACCATGCAGGTACATTTGAGTTTCCCAGGCAAACGAAAGCAGTTACACCAAAGTTTCTAGTTTCTGTTTGTGTCTCCCCTGAGGAGGTTTCAGGCCAGCTATGTCTTTCAGTACTATCTCTTTTGGTTTGGAAGCTATTGCTGGACGTTTGGTAGAAAAAGCTGCTCTGGCCGAGAAAAACACTTTTGGTGCACCATGCAGGTACATTTGAGTTTCCCAGGCAAACGAAAGCAGTTACACCAAAGTTTCTAGTTTCTGTTTGTGTCTCCCCTGAGGAGGTTTCAGGCCAGCTATGTCTTTCAGTACTATCTCTTTTGGTTTGGAAGCTATTGCTGGACGTTTGGTAGAAAAAGCTGCTCTGGCCGAGAAAAACACTTTTGGTGCACCATGCAGGTACATTTGAGTTTCCCAGGCAAACGAAAGCAGTTACACCAAAGTTTCTAGTTTCTGTTTGTGTCTCCCCTGAGGAGGTTTCAGGCCAGCTATGTCTTTCAGTACTATCTCTTTTGGTTTGGAAGCTATTGCTGGACGTTTGGTAGAAAAAGCTGCTCTGGCCGAGAAAAACACTTTTGGTGCACCATGCAGGTACATTTGAGTTTCCCAGGCAAACGAAAGCAGTTACACCAAAGTTTCTAGTTTCTGTTTGTGTCTCCCCTGAGGAGGTTTCAGGCCAGCAATGTCTTTCAGTACTATCTCTTTTGGTTTGGAAGCTATTGCTGGACGTTTGGTAGAAAAAGCTGCTCTGGCCGAGAAAAACACTTTTGGTGCACCATGCAGGTACATTTGAGTTTCCCAGGCAAACGAAAGCAGTTACACCAAAGTTTCTAGTTTCTGTTTGTGTCTCCCCTGAGGAGGTTTCAGGCCAGCTATGTC
Source organism: Laterallus jamaicensis coturniculus (assembly GCA_022605575.1). NCBI lineage: Eukaryota > Metazoa > Chordata > Aves > Gruiformes > Rallidae > Laterallus > Laterallus jamaicensis. Next base: position 32,737 of record JAKCOX010000509.1, on the reverse strand, counting down.
TTTCAGTACTATCTCTTTTGGTTTGGAAGCTATTGCTGGACGTTTGGTAGAAAAAGTTGCTCCGGCCGAGAAAAACACCTTTGGTGCACCATGCAGGTACATTTGAGTTTCCCAGGCAAACGAAAGCAGTTACACCAAAGTTTCTAGTTTCTGTTTGTGTCTCCCCTGAGGAGGTTTCAGGCCAGCTATGTCTTTCAGTACTATCTCTTTTGGTTTGGAAGCTATTGCTGGACGTTTGGTAGAAAAAGCTGCTCTGGCCGAGAAAAACACTTTTGGTGCACCATGCAGGTACATTTGAGTTTCCCAGGCAAACGAAAGCAGTTACACCAAAGTTTCTAGTTTCTGTTTGTGTCTCCCCTGAGGAGGTTTCAGGCCATCTATGTCTTTCAGTACTATCTCTTTTGGTTTGGAAGCTATTGCTGGACGTTTGGTAGAAAAAGTTGCTCCGGCCGAGGAAAACACTTTTGGTGCACCATGCAGGTACATTTGAGTTTCCCAGGCAAACGAAAGCAGTTACACCAAAGTTTCTAGTTTCTGTTTGTGTCTCCCCTGAGGAGGTTTCAGGCCAGCTATGTCTTTCAGTACTATCTCTTTTGGTTTGGAAGCTATTGCTGGACGTTTGGTAGAAAAAGTTGCTCCGGCCGAGAAAAACACTTTTGGTGCACCATGCAGGTACATTTGAGTTTCCCAGGCAAACGAAAGCAGTTACACCAAAGTTTCTAGTTTCTGTTTGTGTCTCCCCTGAGGAGGTTTCAGGCCAGCTATGTCTTTCAGTACTATCTCTTTTGGTTTGGAAGCTATTGCTGGACGTTTGGTAGAAAAAGCTGCTCTGGCCGAGAAAAACACTTTTGGTGCACCATGCAGGTACATTTGAGTTTCCCAGGCAAACGAAAGCAGTTACACCAAAGTTTCTAGTTTCTGTTTGTGTCTCCCCTGAGGAGGTTTCAGGCCAGCTATGTCTTTCAGTACTATCTCTTTTGGTTTGGAAGCTATTGCTGGACGTTTGGTAGAAAAAGCTGCTCTGGCCGAGAAAAACACTTTTGGTGCACCATGCAGGTACATTTGAGTTTCCCAGGCAAACGAAAGCAGTTACACCAAAGTTTCTAGTTTCTGTTTGTGTCTCCCCTGAGGAGGTTTCAGGCCAGCTATGTCTTTCAGTACTATCTCTTTTGGTTTGGAAGCTATTGCTGGACGTTTGGTAGAAAAAGCTGCTCTGGCCGAGAAAAACACTTTTGGTGCACCATGCAGGTACATTTGAGTTTCCCAGGCAAACGAAAGCAGTTACACCAAAGTTTGTAGTTTCTGTTTGTGTCTCCCCTGAGGAGGTTTCAGGCCAGCTATGTCTTTCAGTACTATCTCTTTTGGTTTGGAAGCTATTCTTGGACGTTTGGCATGTTTGGTAGAAAAAGCTGCTCCGGCCGAGAAAAACACTTTTGGTGCACCATGCAGGTACATTTGAGTTTCCCAGGCAAACGAAAGCAGTTACACCAAAGTTTCTAGTTTCTGTTTGTGTCTCCCCTGAGGAGGTTTCAGGCCAGCTATGTCTTTCAGTACTATCTCTTTTGGTTTGGAAGCTATTGCTGGACGTTTGGTAGAAAAAGCTGCTCCGGCCGAGAAAAACACTTTTGGTGCACCATGCAGGTACATTTGAGTTTCCCAGGCAAACGAAAGCAGTTACACCAAAGTTTCTAGTTTCTGTTTGTGTCTCCCCTGAGGAGGTTTCAGGCCAGCTATGTCTTTCAGTACTATCTCTTTTGGTTTGGAAGCTATTGCTGGACGTTTGGTAGAAAAAGCTGCTCTGGCCGAGAAAAACACTTTTGGTGCACCATGCAGGTACATTTGAGTTTCCCAGGCAAACGAAAGCAGTTACACCAAAGTTTCTAGTTTCTGTTTGTGTCTCCCCTGAGGAGGTTTCAGGCCAGCTATGTCTTTCAGTACTATCTCTTTTGGTTTGGAAGCTATTGCTGGACGTTTGGTAGAAAAAGCTGCTCTGGCCGAGAAAAACACTTTTGGTGCACCATGCAGGTACATTTGAGTTTCCCAGGCAAACGAAAGCAGTTACACCAAAGTTTCTAGTTTCTGTTTGTGTCTCCCCTGAGGAGGTTTCAGGCCAGCTATGTCTTTCAGTACTATCTCTTTTGGTTTGGAAGCTATTGCTGGACGTTTGGTAGAAAAAGCTTCTCTGGCATAGAAAAACACTTTTGGTGCACCATGCAGGTACATTTGAGTTTCCCAGGCAAACGAAAGCAGTTACACCAAAGTTTCTAGTTTCTGTTTGTGTCTCCCCTGAGGAGGTTTCAGGCCAGCTATGTCTTTCAGTACTATCTCTTTTGGTTTGGAAGCTATTGCTGGACGATTGGTAGAAAAAGCTGCTCTGGCCGAGAAAAACACTTTTGGTGCACCATGCAGGTACATTTGAGTTTCCCAGGCAAACGAAAGCAGTTACACCAAAGTTTCTAGTTTCTGTTTGTGTCTCCCCTGAGGAGGTTTCAGGCCAGCTATGTCTTTCAATACTATCTCTTTTGGTTTGGAAGCTATTGCTGGACGTTTTGTAGAAAAAGTTGCTCCGGCCGAGAAAAACACTTTTGGTGCACCATGCAGGTACATTTGAGTTTCCCAGGCAAACGAAAGCAGTTACACCAAAGTTTCTAGTTTCTGTTTGTGTCTCCCCTGAGGAGGCTTCAGGCCAGCTATGTCTTTCAGTACTATCTCTTTTGGTTTGGAAGCTATTGCTGGACGTTTGGTAGAAAAAGCTGCTCCGGCCGAGAAAAACACTTTTGGTGCACCATGCAGGTACATTTGAGTTTCCCAGGCAAACGAAAGCAGTTACACCAAAGTTTCTAGTTTCTGTTTGTGTCTCCCCTGAGGAGGTTTCAGGCCAGCTATGTCTTTCAGTACTATCTCTTTTGGTTTGGAAGCTATTGCTGGACGTTTGGTAGAAAAAGCTTCTCCGGCCGAGAAAAACACTTTTGGTGCACCATGCAGGTACATTTGAGTTTCCCAGGCAAACGAAAGCAGTTACACCAAAGTTTCTAGTTTCTGTTTGTGTCTCCCCTGAGGAGGTTTCAGGCCAGCTATGTCTTTCAGTACTATCTCTTTTGGTTTGGAAGCTATTGCTGGACGTTTGGTAGAAAAAGCTGCTCTGGCCGAGAAAAACACTTTTGGTGCACCATGCAGGTACATATGAGTTTCCCAGGCAAACGAAAGCAGTTACACCAAAGTTTCTAGTTTCTGTTTGTGTCTCCCCTGAGGAGGTTTCAGGCCAGCTATGTCTTTCAGTACTATCTCTTTTGGTTTGGAAGCTATTGCTGGACGTTTGGTAGAAAAAGCTGCTCTGGCCGAGAAAAACACTTTTGGTGCACCATGCAGGTACATTTGAGTTTCCCAGGCAAACGAAAGCAGTTACACCAAAGTTTCTAGTTTCTGTTTGTGTCTCCCCTGAGGAGGTTTCAGGCCAGCTATGTCTTTCAGTACTATCTCTTTTGGTTTGGAAGCTATTGCTGGACGTTTGGTAGAAAAAGCTGCTCCGGCCGAGAAAAACACTTTTGGTGCACCATGCAGGTACATTTGAGTTTCCCAGGCAAACGAAAGCAGTTACACCAAAGTTTCTAGTTTCTGTTTGTGTCTCCCCTGAGGAGGTTTCAGGCCAGCTATGTCTTTCAGTACTATCTCTTTTGGTTTGGAAGCTATTGCTGGACGTTTGGTAGAAAAAGCTTCTCCGGCCGAGAAAAACACTTTTGGTGCACCATGCAGGTACATTTGAGTTTCCCAGGCAAACGAAAGCAGTTACACCAAAGTTTCTAGTTTCTGTTTGTGTCTCCCCTGAGGAGGTTTCAGGCCAGCAATGTCTTTCAGTACTATCTCTTTTGGTTTGGAAGCTATTGCTGGACGTTTGGTAGAAAAAGTTGCTCCGGCCGAGAAAAACACTTTTGGTGCACCATGCAGGTACATTTGAGTTTCCCAGGCAAACGAAAGCAGTTACACCAAAGTTTCTAGTTTCTGTTTGTGTCTCCCCTGAGGAGGGTTCAGGCCAGCTATGTCTTTCAGTACTATCTCTTTTGGTTTGGAAGCTATTCCTTGACGTTTGGCATGTTTGGTAGAAAAGGCTTCTCCGTCCGAGAAAAACACTTTTGGTGCACCATGCAGGTACATTTGAGTTTCCCAGGCAAATGAAAGCAGTTACACCAAAGTTTCTAGTTTCTGTTTGTGTCTCCCCTGAGGAGGTTTCAGGCCAGCTATGTCTTTCAGTACTATCTCTTTTGGTTTGGAAGCTATTGCTGGACGTTTGGTAGAAAAAGCTGCTCTGGCCGAGAAAAACACTTTTGGTGCACCATGCAGGTACATTTGAGTTTCCCAGGCAAACGAAAGCAGTTACACCAAAGTTTCTAGTTTCTGTTTGTGTCTCCCCTGAGGAGGTTTCAGGCCAGCTATGTCTTTCAGTACTATCTCTTTTGGTTTGGAAGCTATTGCTGGACGTTTGGTAGAAAAAGCTGCTCTGGCCGAGAAAAACACTTTTGGTGCACCATGCAGGTACATTTGAGTTTCCCAGGCAAACGAAAGCAGTTACACCAAAGTTTCTAGTTTCTGTTTGTGTCTCCCCTGAGGAGGTTTCAGGCCAGCTATGTCTTTCAGTACTATCTCTTTTGGTTTCGAAGCTATTGCTGGACGTTTGGTAGAAAAAGCTGCTCTGGCTGAGAAAAACACTTTTGGTGCACCATGCAGGTACATTTGAGTTTCCCAGGCAAACGAAAGCAGTTACACCAAAGTTTCTAGTTTCTGTTTGTGTCTCCCCTGAGGAGGTTTCAGGCCAGCTATGTCTTTCAGTACTATCTCTTTTGGTTTGGAAGCTATTGCTGGACGTTTGGTAGAAAAAGCTGCTCCGGCCGAGAAAAACACTTTTGGTGCACCATGCAGGTACATTTGAGTTTCCCAGGCAAACGAAAGCAGTTACACCAAAGTTTCTAGTTTCTGTAGTTTCTAGTTTCTGTTTGTGTCTCCCCTGAGGAGGTTTCAGGCCAGCTATGTCTTTCAGTACTATCTCTTTTGGTTTGGAAGCTATTCTTGGACGTTTGGCATGTTTGGTAGAAAAAGCTTCTCCGGCCGAGAAAAACACTTTTGGTGCACCATGCAGGTACATTTGAGTTTCCCAGGCAAACGAAAGCAGTTACACCAAAGTTTCTAGTTTCTGTTTGTGTCTCCCCTGAGGAGGTTTCAGGCCAGCTATGTCTTTCAGTACTATCTCTTTTGGTTTGGAAGCTATTGCTGGACGTTTGGTAGAAAAAGCTGCTCTGGCCGAGAAAAACACTTTTGGTGCACCATGCAGGTACATTTGAGTTTCCCAGGCAAACGAAAGCAGTTACACCAAAGTTTCTAGTTTCTGTTTGTGTCTCCCCTGAGGAGGTTTCAGGCCAGCTATGTCTTTCAGTACTATCTCTTTTGGTTTGGAAGCTATTGCTGGACGTTTGGTAGAAAAAGCTGCTCTGGCCGAGAAAAACACTTTTGGTGCACCATGCAGGTACATTTGAGTTTCCCAGGCAAACGAAAGCAGTTACACCAAAGTTTCTAGTTTCTGTTTGTGTCTCCCCTGAGGAGGTTTCAGGCCAGCTATGTCTTTCAGTACTATCTCTTTTGGTTTGGAAGCTATTGCTGGACGTTTGGTAGAAAAAGCTGCTCTGGCCGAGAAAAACACTTTTGGTGCACCATGCAGGTACATTTGAGTTTCCCAGGCAAACGAAAGCAGTTACACCAAAGTTTCTAGTTTCTGTTTGTGTCTCCCTTGAGGAGGTTTCAGGCCAGCTATGTCGTTCAGTACTATCTCTTTTGGTTTGGAAGCTATTCTTGGACGTTTGGCATGTTTGGAAGAAAAAGCTGCTCTGGCCGAGAAAAACACTTTTGGTGCACCATGCAGGTACATTTGAGTTTCCCAGGCAAACGAAAGCAGTTACACCAAAGTTTCTAGTTTCTATTTGTGTCTCCCCTGAGGAGGTTTCAGGCCAGCTATGTCTTTCAGTACTATCTCTTTTGGTTTGGAAGCTATTGCTGGACGTTTGGTAGAAAAAGCTGCTCTGGCCGAGAAAAACACTTTTGGTGCACCATGCAGGTACATTTGAGTTTCCCAGGCAAACGAAAGCAGTTACACCAAAGTTTCTAGTTTCTGTTTGTGTCTCCCCTGAGGAGGTTTCAGGCCAGCTATGTCTTTCAGTACTATCTCTTTTGGTTTGGAAGCTATTGCTGGACGTTTGGTAGAAAATCTTCTCCGGCCGAGAAAAACACTTTTGGTGCACCATGCAGGTACATTTGAGTTTCCCAGGCAAACGAAAGCAGTTACACCAAAGTTTCTAGTTTCTGTTTGTGTCTCCCCTGAGGAGGTTTCAGGCCAGCAATGTCTTTCAGTACTATCTCTTTTGGTTTGGAAGCTATTGCTGGACGTTTGGTAGAAAAAGCTGCTCTGGCCGAGAAAAACACTTTTGGTGCACCATGCAGGTACATTTGAGTTTCCCAGGCAAACGAAAGCAGTTACACCAAAGTTTCTAGTTTCTGTTTGTGTCTCCCCTGAGGAGGTTTCAGGCCAGCTATGTCTTTCAGTACTATCTCTTTTGGTTTGGAAGCTATTGCTGGACGTTTGGTAGAAAAAGCTGCTCTGGCCGAGAAAAACACTTTTGGTGCACCATGCAGGTACATTTGAGTTTCCCAGGCAAACGAAAGCAGTTACACCAAAGTTTCTAGTTTCTGTTTGTGTCTCCCCTGAGGAGGTTTCAGGCCAGCTATGTCTTTCAGTACTATCTCTTTTGGTTTGGAAGCTATTGCTGGACGTTTGGTAGAAAAAGCTGCTCTGCCCGAGAAAAACACTTTTGGTGCACCATGCAGGTACATTTGAGTTTCCCAGGCAAACGAAAGCAGTTACACCAAAGTTTCTAGTTTCTGTTTGTGTCTCCCCTGAGGAGGTTTCAGGCCAGCTATGTCTTTCAGTACTATCTCTTTTGGTTTGGAAGCTATTGCTGGACGTTTGGTAGAAAAAGCTTCTCCGGCCGAGAAAAACACTTTTGGTGCACCATGCAGGTACATTTGAGTTTCCCAGGCAAACGAAAGCAGTTACACCAAAGTTTCTAGTTTCTGTTTGTGTCTCCCCTGAGGAGGTTTCAGGCCAGCAATGTCTTTCAGTACTATCTCATTTGGTTTGGAAGCTATTGCTGGACGTTTGGTAGAAAAAGCTGCTCTGGCCGAGAAAAACACTTTTGGTGCACCATGCAGGTACATTTGAGTTTCCCAGGCAAACGAAAGCAGTTACACCAAAGTTTCTAGTTTCTGTTTGTGTCTCCCTTGAGGAGGTTTCAGGCCAGCTATGTCTTTCAGTACTATCTCTTTTGGTTTGGAAGCTATTCTTGGACGTTTGGCATGTTTGGTAGAAAAAGCTGCTCTGGCCGAGAAAAACACTTTTGGTGCACCATGCAGGTTCATTTGAGTTTCCCAGGCAAACGAAAGCAGTTACACCAAAGTTTCTAGTTTCTGTTTGTGTCTCCCCTGAGGAGGTTTCAGGCCAGCTATGTCTTTCAGTACTATCTCTTTTGGTTTGGAAGCTATTGCTGGACGTTTGGTAGAAAAAGCTTCTCCGGCCGAGAAAAACACTTTTGGTGCACCATGCAGGTACATTTGAGTTTCCCAGGCAAACGAAAGCAGTTACACCAAAGTTTCTAGTTTCTGTTTGTGTCTCCCCTGAGGAGGTTTCAGGCCAGCAATGTCTTTCAGTACTATCTCTTTTGGTTTGGAAGCTATTGCTGGACGTTTGGTAGAAAAAGCTGCTCTGGCCGAGAAAAACACTTTTGGTGCACCATGCAGGTACATTTGAGTTTCCCAGGCAAACGAAAGCAGTTACACCAAAGTTTCTAGTTTCTGTTTGTGTCTCCCCTGAGGAGGTTTCAGGCCAGCTATGTCTTTCAGTACTATCTCTTTTGGTTTGGAAGCTATTGCTGGACGTTTGGTAGAAAAAGCTTCTCCGGCCGAGAAAAACACTTTTGGTGCACCATGCAGGTACATTTGAGTTTCCCAGGCAAACGAAAGCAGTTACACCAAAGTTTCTAGTTTCTGTTTGTGTCTCCCCTGAGGAGGTTTCAGGCCAGCTATGTCTTTCAGTACTATCTCTTTTGGTTTGGAAGCTATTGCTGGACGTTTGGTAGAAAAAGCTGCTCTGGCCGAGAAAAACCCTTTTGGTGCACCATGCAGGTACATTTGAGTTTCCCAGGCAAACGAAAGCAGTTACACCAAAGTTTCTAGTTTCTGTTTGTGTCTCCCCTGAGGAGGTTTCAGGCCAGCTATGTCTTTCAGTACTATCTCTTTTGGTTTGGAAGCTATTGCTGGACGTTTGGTAGAAAAAGCTGCTCTGGCCGAGAAAAACACTTTTGGTGCACCATGCAGGTACATTTGAGTTTCCCAGGCAAACGAAAGCAGTTACACCAAAGTTTCTAGTTTCTGTTTGTGTCTCCCCTGAGGAGGTTTCAGGCCAGCTATGTCTTTCAGTACTATCTCTTTTGGTTTGGAAGCTATTGCTGGACGTTTGGTAGAAAAAGCTGCTCTGGCCGAGAAAAACACTTTTGGTGCACCATGCAGGTACATTTGAGTTTCCCAGGCAAACGAAAGCAGTTACACCAAAGTTTCTAGTTTCTGTTTGTGTCTCCCCTGAGGAGGTTTCAGGCCAGCTATGTCTTTCAGTACTATCTCTTTTGGTTTGGAAGCTATTGCTGGACGTTTGGTAGAAAAAGCTGCTCTGCCCGAGAAAAACACTTTTGGTGCACCATGCAGGTACATTTGAGTTTCCCAGGCAAACGAAAGCAGTTACACCAAAGTTTCTAGTTTCTGTTTGTGTCTCCCCTGAGGAGGTTTCAGGCCAGCTATGTCTTTCAGTACTATCTCTTTTGGTTTGGAAGCTATTCTTGGACGTTTGGCATGTTTGGTAGAAAAAGCTTCTCCGGCCGAGAAAAACACTTTTGGTGCACCATGCAGGTACATTTGAGTTTCCCAGGCAAACGAAAGCAGTTACACCAAAGTTTCTAGTTTCTGTTTGTGTCTCCCCTGAGGAGGTTTCAGGCCAGCTATGTCTTTCAGTACTATCTCTTTTGGTTTGGAAGCTATTGCTGGACGTTTGGTAGAAAAAGCTGCTCTGGCCGAGAAAAACACTTTTGGTGCACCATGCAGGTACATTTGAGTTTCCCAGGCAAACGAAAGCAGTTACACCAAAGTTTCTAGTTTCTGTTTGTGTCTCCCCTGAGGAGGTTTCAGGCCAGCTATGTCTTTCAGTACTATCTCTTTTGGTTTGGAAGCTATTGCTGGACGTTTGGTAGAAAAAGCTGCTCTGGCCGAGAAAAACACTTTTGGTGCACCATGCAGGTACATTTGAGTTTCCCAGGCAAACGAAAGCAGTTACACCAAAGTTTCTAGTTTCTGTTTGTGTCTCCCCTGAGGAGGTTTCAGGCCAGCTATGTCTTTCAGTACTATCTCTTTTGGTTTGGAAGCTATTGCTGGACGTTTGGTAGAAAAAGCTGCTCTGGCCGAGAAAAACACTTTTGGTGCACCATGCAGGTACATTTGAGTTTCCCAGGCAAACGAAAGCAGTTACACCAAAGTTTCTAGTTTCTGTTTGTGTCTCCCTTGAGGAGGTTTCAGGCCAGCTATGTCTTTCAGTACTATCTCTTTTGGTTTGGAAGCTATTCTTGGACGTTTGGCATGTTTGGAAGAAAAAGCTGCTCTGGCCGAGAAAAACACTTTTGGTGCACCATGCAGGTACATTTGAGTTTCCCAGGCAAACGAAAGCAGTTACACCAAAGTTTCTAGTTTCTATTTGTGTCTCCCCTGAGGAGGTTTCAGGCCAGCTATGTCTTTCAGTACTATCTCTTTTGGTTTGGAAGCTATTGCTGGACGTTTGGTAGAAAAAGCTGCTCTGGCCGAGAAAAACACTTTTGGTGCACCATGCAGGTACATTTGAGTTTCCCAGGCAAACGAAAGCAGTTACACCAAAGTTTCTAGTTTCTGTTTGTGTCTCCCCTGAGGAGGTTTCAGGCCAGCTATGTCTTTCAGTACTATCTCTTTTGGTTTGGAAGCTATTGCTGGACGTTTGGTAGAAAATCTTCTCCGGCCGAGAAAAACACTTTTGGTGCACCATGCAGGTACATTTGAGTTTCCCAGGCAAACGAAAGCAGTTACACCAAAGTTTCTAGTTTCTGTTTGTGTCTCCCCTGAGGAGGTTTCAGGCCAGCAATGTCTTTCAGTACTATCTCTTTTGGTTTGGAAGCTATTGCTGGACGTTTGGTAGAAAAAGCTGCTCTGGCCGAGAAAAACACTTTTGGTGCACCATGCAGGTACATTTGAGTTTCCCAGGCAAACGAAAGCAGTTACACCAAAGTTTCTAGTTTCTGTTTGTGTCTCCCCTGAGGAGGTTTCAGGCCAGCTATGTCTTTCAGTACTATCTCTTTTGGTTTGGAAGCTATTGCTGGACGTTTGGTAGAAAAAGCTGCTCTGGCCGAGAAAAACACTTTTGGTGCACCATGCAGGTACATTTGAGTTTCCCAGGCAAACGAAAGCAGTTACACCAAAGTTTCTAGTTTCTGTTTGTGTCTCCCCTGAGGAGGTTTCAGGCCAGCTATGTCTTTCAGTACTATCTCTTTTGGTTTGGAAGCTATTGCTGGACGTTTGGTAGAAAAAGCTGCTCTGCCCGAGAAAAACACTTTTGGTGCACCATGCAGGTACATTTGAGTTTCCCAGGCAAACGAAAGCAGTTACACCAAAGTTTCTAGTTTCTGTTTGTGTCTCCCCTGAGGAGGTTTCAGGCCAGCTATGTCTTTCAGTACTATCTCTTTTGGTTTGGAAGCTATTGCTGGACGTTTGGTAGAAAAAGCTTCTCCGGCCGAGAAAAACACTTTTGGTGCACCATGCAGGTACATTTGAGTTTCCCAGGCAAACGAAAGCAGTTACACCAAAGTTTCTAGTTTCTGTTTGTGTCTCCCCTGAGGAGGTTTCAGGCCAGCAATGTCTTTCAGTACTATCTCATTTGGTTTGGAAGCTATTGCTGGACGTTTGGTAGAAAAAGCTGCTCTGGCCGAGAAAAACACTTTTGGTGCACCATGCAGGTACATTTGAGTTTCCCAGGCAAACGAAAGCAGTTACACCAAAGTTTCTAGTTTCTGTTTGTGTCTCCCTTGAGGAGGTTTCAGGCCAGCTATGTCTTTCAGTACTATCTCTTTTGGTTTGGAAGCTATTCTTGGACGTTTGGCATGTTTGGTAGAAAAAGCTGCTCTGGCCGAGAAAAACACTTTTGGTGCACCATGCAGGTTCATTTGAGTTTCCCAGGCAAACGAAAGCAGTTACACCAAAGTTTCTAGTTTCTGTTTGTGTCTCCCCTGAGGAGGTTTCAGGCCAGCTATGTCTTTCAGTACTATCTCTTTTGGTTTGGAAGCTATTGCTGGACGTTTGGTAGAAAAAGCTTCTCCGGCCGAGAAAAACACTTTTGGTGCACCATGCAGGTACATTTGAGTTTCCCAGGCAAACGAAAGCAGTTACACCAAAGTTTCTAGTTTCTGTTTGTGTCTCCCCTGAGGAGGTTTCAGGCCAGCAATGTCTTTCAGTACTATCTCTTTTGGTTTGGAAGCTATTGCTGGACGTTTGGTAGAAAAAGCTGCTCTGGCCGAGAAAAACACTTTTGGTGCACCATGCAGGTACATTTGAGTTTCCCAGGCAAACGAAAGCAGTTACACCAAAGTTTCTAGTTTCTGTTTGTGTCTCCCCTGAGGAGGTTTCAGGCCAGCTATGTCTTTCAGTACTATCTCTTTTGGTTTGGAAGCTATTGCTGGACGTTTGGTAAAAAAAGCTGCTCTGGCCGAGAAAAACACTTTTGGTGCACCATGCAGGTACATTTGAGTTTCCCAGGCAAACGAAAGCAGTTACACCAAAGTTTCTAGTTTCTGTTTGTGTCTCCCTTGAGGAGGTTTCAGGCCAGCTATGTCTTTCAGTACTATCTCTTTTGGTTTGGAAGCTATTCTTGGACGTTTGGCATGTTTGATAGAAAAAGCTTCTCCGGCCGAGAAAAACACTTTTGGTGCACCATGCAGGTACATTTGAGTTTCCCAGGCAAACGAAAGCAGTTACACCAAAGTTTCTACTTTCTGTTTGTGTCTCCCCTGAGGAGGTTTCAGGCCAGCTATGTCTTTCAGTACTATCTCTTTTGGTTTGGAAGCTATTGCTGGACGTTTGGTAGAAAAAGCTGCTCTGGCCGAGAAAAACACTTTTGGTGCACCATGCAGGTACATTTGAGTTTCCCAGGCAAACGAAAGCAGTTACACCAAAGTTTCTAGTTTCTGTTTGTGTCTCCCCTGAGGAGGTTTCAGGCCAGCTATGTCTTTCAGTACTATCTCTTTTGGTTTGGAAGCTATTGCTGGACGTTTGGTAGAAAATCTTCTCCGGCCGAGAAAAACACTTTTGGTGCACCATGCAGGTACATTTGAGTTTCCCAGGCAAACGAAAGCAGTTACACCAAAGTTTCTAGTTTCTGTTTGTGTCTCCCCTGAGGAGGTTTCAGGCCAGCAATGTCTTTCAGTACTATCTCTTTTGGTTTGGAAGCTATTGCTGGACGTTTGGTAGAAAAAGCTGCTCTGGCCGAGAAAAACACTTTTGGTGCACCATGCAGGTACATTTGAGTTTCCCAGGCAAACGAAAGCAGTTACACCAAAGTTTCTAGTTTCTGTTTGTGTCTCCCCTGAGGAGGTTTCAGGCCAGCTATGTCTTTCAGTACTATCTCTTTTGGTTTGGAAGCTATTGCTGGACGTTTGGTAGAAAAAGCTGCTCTGGCCGAGAAAAACACTTTTGGTGCACCATGCAGGTACATTTGAGTTTCCCAGGCAAACGAAAGCAGTTACACCAAAGTTTCTAGTTTCTGTTTGTGTCTCCCCTGAGGAGGTTTCAGGCCAGCTATGTCTTTCAGTACTATCTCTTTTGGTTTGGAAGCTATTGCTGGACGTTTGGTAGAAAAAGCTGCTCTGGCCGAGAAAAACACTTTTGGTGCACCATGCAGGTACATTTGAGTTTCCCAGGCAAACGAAAGCAGTTACACCAAAGTTTCTAGTTTCTGTTTGTGTCTCCCCTGAGGAGGTTTCAGGCCAGCTATGTCTTTCAGTACTATCTCTTTTGGTTTGGAAGCTATTGCTGGACGTTTGGTAGAAAAAGCTTCTCCGGCCGAGAAAAACACTTTTGGTGCACCATGCAGGTACATTTGAGTTTCCCAGGCAAACGAAAGCAGTTACACCAAAGTTTCTAGTTTCTGTTTGTGTCTCCCCTGAGGAGGTTTCAGGCCAGCAATGTCTTTCAGTACTATTTCATTTGGTTTGGAAGCTATTGCTGGACGTTTGGTAGAAAAAGCTGCTCTGGCCGAGAAAAACACTTTTGGTGCACCATGCAGGTACATTTGAGTTTCCCAGGCAAACGAAAGCAGTTACACCAAAGTTTCTAGTTTCTGTTTGTGTCTCCCTTGAGGAGGTTTCAGGCCAGCTATGTCTTTCAGTACTATCTCTTTTGGTTTGGAAGCTATTCTTGGACGTTTGGCATGTTTGGTAGAAAAAGCTGCTCTGGCCGAGAAAAACACTTTTGGTGCACCATGCAGGTACATTTGAGTTTCCCAGGCAAACGAAAGCAGTTACACCAAAGTTTCTAGTTTCTGTTTGTGTCTCCCCTGAGGAGGTTTCAGGCCAGCTATGTCTTTCAGTACTATCTCTTTTGGTTTGGAAGCTATTGCTGGACGTTTGGTAGAAAAAGCTTCTCCGGCCGAGAAAAACACTTTTGGTGCACCATGCAGGTACATTTGAGTTTCCCAGGCAAACGAAAGCAGTTACACCAAAGTTTCTAGTTTCTGTTTGTGTCTCCCCTGAGGAGGTTTCAGGCCAGCAATGTCTTTCAGTACTATCTCTTTTGGTTTGGAAGCTATTGCTGGACGTTTGGTAGAAAAAGCTGCTCTGGCCGAGAAAAACACTTTTGGTGCACCATGCAGGTACATTTGAGTTTCCCAGGCAAACGAAAGCAGTTACACCAAAGTTTCTAGTTTCTGTTTGTGTCTCCCCTGAGGAGGTTTCAGGCCAGCTATGTCTTTCAGTACTATCTCTTTTGGTTTGGAAGCTATTGCTGGACGTTTGGTAAAAAAAGCTGCTCTGGCCGAGAAAAACACTTTTGGTGCACCATGCAGGTACATTTGAGTTTCCCAGGCAAACGAAAGCAGTTACACCAAAGTTTCTAGTTTCTGTTTGTGTCTCCCTTGAGGAGGTTTCAGGCCAGCTATGTCTTTCAGTACTATCTCTTTTGGTTTGGAAGCTATTCTTGGACGTTTGGCATGTTTGATAGAAAAAGCTTCTCCGGCCGAGAAAAACACTTTTGGTGCACCATGCAGGTACATTTGAGTTTCCCAGGCAAACGAAAGCAGTTACACCAAAGTTTCTACTTTCTGTTTGTGTCTCCCCTGAGGAGGTTTCAGGCCAGCTATGTCTTTCAGTACTATCTCTTTTGGTTTGGAAGCTATTGCTGGACGTTTGGTAGAAAAAGCTGCTCTGGCCGAGAAAAACACTTTTGGTGCACCATGCAGGTACATTTGAGTTTCCCAGGCAAACGAAAGCAGTTACACCAAAGTTTCTAGTTTCTGTTTGTGTCTCCCCTGAGGAGGTTTCAGGCCAGCTATGTCTTTCAGTACTATCTCTTTTGGTTTGGAAGCTATTGCTGGACGTTTGGTAGAAAATCTTCTCCGGCCGAGAAAAACACTTTTGGTGCACCATGCAGGTACATTTGAGTTTCCCAGGCAAACGAAAGCAGTTACACCAAAGTTTCTAGTTTCTGTTTGTGTCTCCCCTGAGGAGGTTTCAGGCCAGCAATGTCTTTCAGTACTATCTCTTTTGGTTTGGAAGCTATTGCTGGACGTTTGGTAGAAAAAGCTGCTCTGGCCGAGAAAAAACACTTTTGGTGCACCATGCAGGTACATTTGAGTTTCCCAGGCAAACGAAAGCAGTTACACCAAAGTTTCTAGTTTCTGTTTGTGTCTCCCCTGAGGAGGTTTCAGGCCAGCTATGTCTTTCAGTACTATCTCTTTTGGTTTGGAAGCTATTGCTGGACGTTTGGTAGAAAAAGCTGCTCTGGCCGAGAAAAACACTTTTGGTGCACCATGCAGGTACATTTGAGTTTCCCAGGCAAACGAAAGCAGTTACACCAAAGTTTCTAGTTTCTGTTTGTGTCTCCCCTGAGGAGGTTTCAGGCCAGCTATGTCTTTCAGTACTATCTCTTTTGGTTTGGAAGCTATTGCTGGACGTTTGGTAGAAAAAGCTGCTCTGGCCGAGAAAAACACTTTTGGTGCACCATGCAGGTACATTTGAGTTTCCCAGGCAAACGAAAGCAGTTACACCAAAGTTTCTAGTTTCTGTTTGTGTCTCCCCTGAGGAGGTTTCAGGCCAGCTATGTCTTTCAGTACTATCTCTTTTGGTTTGGAAGCTATTGCTGGACGTTTGGTAGAAAAAGCTTCTCCGGCCGAGAAAAACACTTTTGGTGCACCATGCAGGTACATTTGAGTTTCCCAGGCAAACGAAAGCAGTTACACCAAAGTTTCTAGTTTCTGTTTGTGTCTCCCCTGAGGAGGTTTCAGGCCAGCAATGTCTTTCAGTACTATCTCATTTGGTTTGGAAGCTATTGCTGGACGTTTGGTAGAAAAAGCTGCTCTGGCCGAGAAAAACACTTTTGGTGCACCATGCAGGTACATTTGAGTTTCCCAGGCAAACGAAAGCAGTTACACCAAAGTTTCTAGTTTCTGTTTGTGTCTCCCTTGAGGAGGTTTCAGGCCAGCTATGTCTTTCAGTACTATCTCTTTTGGTTTGGAAGCTATTCTTGGACGTTTGGCATGTTTGGTAGAAAAAGCTGCTCTGGCCGAGAAAAACACTTTTGGTGCACCATGCAGGTACATTTGAGTTTCCCAGGCAAACGAAAGCAGTTACACCAAAGTTTCTAGTTTCTGTTTGTGTCTCCCCTGAGGAGGTTTCAGGCCAGCTATGTCTTTCAGTACTATCTCTTTTGGTTTGGAAGCTATTGCTGGACGTTTGGTAGAAAAAGCTTCTCCGGCCGAGAAAAACACTTTTGGTGCACCATGCAGGTACATTTGAGTTTCCCAGGCAAACGAAAGCAGTTACACCAAAGTTTCTAGTTTCTGTTTGTGTCTCCCCTGAGGAGGTTTCAGGCCAGCAATGTCTTTCAGTACTATCTCTTTTGGTTTGGAAGCTATTGCTGGACGTTTGGTAGAAAAAGCTGCTCTGGCCGAGAAAAACACTTTTGGTGCACCATGCAGGTACATTTGAGTTTCCCAGGCAAACGAAAGCAGTTACACCAAAGTTTCTAGTTTCTGTTTGTGTCTCCCCTGAGGAGGTTTCAGGCCAGCTATGTCTTTCAGTACTGTCTCTTTTGGTTTGGAAGCTATTGCTGGACGTTTGGTAGAAAAAGCTGCTCTGGCCGAGAAAAACACTTTTGGTGCACCATGCAGGTACATTTGAGTTTCCCAGGCAAACGAAAGCAGTTACACCAAAGTTTCTAGTTTCTGTTTGTGTCTCCCCTGAGGAGGTTTCAGGCCAGCTATGTCTTTCAGTACTATCTCTTTTGGTTTGGAAGCTATTGCTGGACGTTTGGTAGAAAAAGCTGCTCTGGCCGAGAAAAACACTTTTGGTGCACCATGCAGGTACATTTGAGTTTCCCAGGCAAACGAAAGCAGTTACACCAAAGTTTCTAGTTTCTGTTTGTGTCTCCCCTGAGGAGGTTTCAGGCCAGCTATGTCTTTCAGTACTATCTCTTTTGGTTTGGAAGCTATTGCTGGACGTTTGGTAGAAAAATCTTAGCCGGCCGAGAAAAACACTTTTGGTGCACCATGCAGGTACATTTGAGTTTCCCAGGCAAACGAAAGCAGTTACACCAAAGTTTCTAGTTTCTGTTTGTGTCTCCCCTGAGGAGGTTTCAGGCCAGCTATGTCTTTCAGTACTATCTCTTTTGGTTTGGAAGCTATTGCTGGACGTTTGGTAGAAAAAGCTGCTCTGGCCGAGAAAAACACTTTTGGTGCACCATGCAGGTACATTTGAGTTTCCCAGGCAAACGAAAGCAGTTACACCAAAGTTTCTAGTTTCTGTTTGTGTCTCCCTTGAGGAGGTTTCAGGCCAGCTATGTCTTTCAGTACTATCTCTTTTGGTTTGGAAGCTATTCTTGGACGTTTGGCATGTTTGGAAGAAAAAGCTGCTCTGGCCGAGAAAAACACTTTTGGTGCACCATGCAGGTACATTTGAGTTTCCCAGGCAAACGAAAGCAGTTACACCAAAGTTTCTAGTTTCTGTTTGTGTCTCCCCTGAGGAGGTTTCAGGCCAGCTATGTCTTTCAGTACTATCTCTTTTGGTTTGGAAGCTATTCTTGGACGTTTGGCATGTTTGGTAGAAAAAGCTGCTCTGGCCGAGAAAAACACTTTTGGTGCACCATGCAGGTACATTTGAGTTTCCCAGGCAAACGAAAGCAGTTACACCAAAGTTTCTAGTTTCTGTTTGTGTCTCCCCTGAGGAGGTTTCAGGCCAGCTATGTCTTTCAGTACTATCTCTTTTGGTTTGGAAGCTATTGCTGGACGTTTGGTAGAAAAAGCTTCTCCGGCCGAGAAAAACACTTTTGGTGCACCATGCAGGTACATTTGAGTTTCCCAGGCAAACGAAAGCAGTTACACCAAAGTTTCTAGTTTCTGTTTGTGTCTCCCCTGAGGAGGTTTCAGGCCAGCAATGTCTTTCAGTACTATCTCTTTTGGTTTGGAAGCTATTGCTGGACGTTTGGTAGAAAAAGCTGCTCTGGCCGAGAAAAACACTTTTGGTGCACCATGCAGGTACATTTGAGTTTCCCAGGCAAACGAAAGCAGTTACACCAAAGTTTCTAGTTTCTGTTTGTGTCTCCCCTGAGGAGGTTTCAGGCCAGCTATGTCTTTCAGTACTATCTCTTTTGGTTTGGAAGCTATTCTTGGACGTTTGGCATGTTTGGTAGAAAAAGCTGCTCCGGCCGAGAAAAACACTTTTGGTGCACCATGCAGGTACATTTGAGTTTCCCAGGCAAACGAAAGCAGTTACACCAAAGTTTCTAGTTTCTGTTTGTGTCTCCCCTGAGGAGGTTTCAGGCCAGCTATGTCTTTCAGTACTATCTCTTTTGGTTTGGAAGCTATTGCTGGACGTTTGGTAGAAAAAGCTTCTCCGGCCGAGAAAAACACTTTTGGTGCACCATGCAGGTACATTTGAGTTTCCCAGGCAAACGAAAGCAGTTACACCAAAGTTTCTAGTTTCTGTTTGTGTCTCCCCTGAGGAGGTTTCAGGCCAGCAATGTCTTTCAGTACTATCTCTTTTGGTTTGGAAGCTATTGCTGGACGTTTGGTAGAAAAAGCTGCTCTGGCCGAGAAAAACACTTTTGGTGCACCATGCAGGTACATTTGAGTTTCCCAGGCAAACGAAAGCAGTTACACCAAAGTTTCTAGTTTCTGTTTGTGTCTCCCCTGAGGAGGTTTCAGGCCAGCTATGTCTTTCAGTACTATCTCTTTTGGTTTGGAAGCTATTGCTGGACGTTTGGTAGAAAAAGCTGCTCTGGCCGAGAAAAACACTTTTGGTGCACCATGCAGGTACATTTGAGTTTCCCAGGCAAACGAAAGCAGTTACACCAAAGTTTCTAGTTTCTGTTTGTGTCTCCCCTGAGGAGGTTTCAGGCCAGCTATGTCTTTCAGTACTATCTCTTTTGGTTTGGAAGCTATTGCTGGACGTTTGGTAGAAAAAGCTTCTCCGGCCGAGAAAAACACTTTTGGTGCACCATGCAGGTACATTTGAGTTTCCCAGGCAAACGAAAGCAGTTACACCAAAGTTTCTAGTTTCTGTTTGTGTCTCCCCTGAGGAGGTTTCAGGCCAGCAATGTCTTTCAGTACTATCTCATTTGGTTTGGAAGCTATTGCTGGACGTTTGGTAGAAAAAGCTGCTCTGGCCGAGAAAAACACTTTTGGTGCACCATGCAGGTACATTTGAGTTTCCCAGGCAAACGAAAGCAGTTACACCAAAGTTTCTAGTTTCTGTTTGTGTCTCCCTTGAGGAGGTTTCAGGCCAGCTATGTCTTTCAGTACTATCTCTTTTGGTTTGGAAGCTATTCTTGGACGTTTGGCATGTTTGGTAGAAAAAGCTGCTCTGGCCGAGAAAAACACTTTTGGTGCACCATGCAGGTACATTTGAGTTTCCCAGGCAAACGAAAGCAGTTACACCAAAGTTTCTAGTTTCTGTTTGTGTCTCCCCTGAGGAGGTTTCAGGCCAGCTATGTCTTTCAGTACTATCTCTTTTGGTTTGGAAGCTATTGCTGGACGTTTGGTAGAAAAAGCTTCTCCGGCCGAGAAAAACACTTTTGGTGCACCATGCAGGTACATTTGAGTTTCCCAGGCAAACGAAAGCAGTTACACCAAAGTTTCTAGTTTCTGTTTGTGTCTCCCCTGAGGAGGTTTCAGGCCAGCAATGTCTTTCAGTACTATCTCTTTTGGTTTGGAAGCTATTGCTGGACGTTTGGTAGAAAAAGCTGCTCTGGCCGAGAAAAACACTTTTGGTGCACCATGCAGGTACATTTGAGTTTCCCAGGCAAACGAAAGCAGTTACACCAAAGTTTCTAGTTTCTGTTTGTGTCTCCCCTGAGGAGGTTTCAGGCCAGCTATGTCTTTCAGTACTATCTCTTTTGGTTTGGAAGCTATTGCTGGACGTTTGGTAGAAAAAGCTGCTCTGGCCGAGAAAAACACTTTTGGTGCACCATGCAGGTACATTTGAGTTTCCCAGGCAAACGAAAGCAGTTACACCAAAGTTTCTAGTTTCTGTTTGTGTCTCCCCTGAGGAGGTTTCAGGCCAGCTATGTCTTTCAGTACTATCTCTTTTGGTTTGGAAGCTATTGCTGGACGTTTGGTAGAAAAAGCTGCTCTGGCCGAGAAAAACACTTTTGGTGCACCATGCAGGTACATTTGAGTTTCCCAGGCAAACGAAAGCAGTTACACCAAAGTTTCTAGTTTCTGTTTGTGTCTCCCTTGAGGAGGTTTCAGGCCAGCTATGTCTTTCAGTACTATCTCTTTTGGTTTGGAAGCTATTCTTGGACGTTTGGCATGTTTGATAGAAAAAGCTTCTCCGGCCGAGAAAAACACTTTTGGTGCACCATGCAGGTACATTTGAGTTTCCCAGGCAAACGAAAGCAGTTACACCAAAGTTTCTACTTTCTGTTTGTGTCTCCCCTGAGGAGGTTTCAGGCCAGCTATGTCTTTCAGTACTATCTCTTTTGGTTTGGAAGCTATTGCTGGACGTTTGGTAGAAAAAGCTGCTCTGGCCGAGAAAAACACTTTTGGTGCACCATGCAGGTACATTTGAGTTTCCCAGGCAAACGAAAGCAGTTACACCAAAGTTTCTAGTTTCTGTTTGTGTCTCCCCTGAGGAGGTTTCAGGCCAGCTATGTCTTTCAGTACTATCTCTTTTGGTTTGGAAGCTATTCCTGGACGTTTGGTAGAAAAAGCTGCTCTGGCCGAGAAAAACACTTTTGGTGCACCATGCAGGTACATTTGAGTTTCCCAGGCAAACGAAAGCAGTTACACCAAAGTTTCTAGTTTCTGTTTGTGTCTCCCCTGAGGAGGTTTCAGGCCAGCTATGTCTTTCAGTACTATCTCTTTTGGTTTGGAAGCTATTGCTGGACGTTTGGTAGAAAAATCTTAGCCGGCCGAGAAAAACACTTTTGGTGCACCATGCAGGTACATTTGAGTTTCCCAGGCAAACGAAAGCAGTTACACCAAAGTTTCTAGTTTCTGTTTGTGTCTCCCCTGAGGAGGTTTCAGGCCAGCTATGTCTTTCAGTACTATCTCTTTTGGTTTGGAAGCTATTGCTGGACGTTTGGTAGAAAAAGCTGCTCTGGCCGAGAAAAACACTTTTGGTGCACCATGCAGGTACATTTGAGTTTCCCAGGCAAACGAAAGCAGTTACACCAAAGTTTCTAGTTTCTGTTTGTGTCTCCCTTGAGGAGGTTTCAGGCCAGCTATGTCTTTCAGTACTATCTCTTTTGGTTTGGAAGCTATTCTTGGACGTTTGGCATGTTTGGAAGAAAAAGCTGCTCTGGCCGAGAAAAACACTTTTGGTGCACCATGCAGGTACATTTGAGTTTCCCAGGCAAACGAAAGCAGTTACACCAAAGTTTCTAGTTTCTGTTTGTGTCTCCCCTGAGGAGGTTTCAGGCCAGCTATGTCTTTCAGTACTATCTCTTTTGGTTTGGAAGCTATTCTTGGACGTTTGGCATGTTTGGTAGAAAAAGCTGCTCTGGCCGAGAAAAACACTTTTGGTGCACCATGCAGGTACATTTGAGTTTCCCAGGCAAACGAAAGCAGTTACACCAAAGTTTCTAGTTTCTGTTTGTGTCTCCCCTGAGGAGGTTTCAGGCCAGCTATGTCTTTCAGTACTATCTCTTTTGGTTTGGAAGCTATTGCTGGACGTTTGGTAGAAAAAGCTTCTCCGGCCGAGAAAAACACTTTTGGTGCACCATGCAGGTACATTTGAGTTTCCCAGGCAAACGAAAGCAGTTACACCAAAGTTTCTAGTTTCTGTTTGTGTCTCCCCTGAGGAGGTTTCAGGCCAGCAATGTCTTTCAGTACTATCTCTTTTGGTTTGGAAGCTATTGCTGGACGTTTGGTAGAAAAAGCTGCTCTGGCCGAGAAAAACACTTTTGGTGCACCATGCAGGTACATTTGAGTTTCCCAGGCAAACGAAAGCAGTTACACCAAAGTTTCTAGTTTCTGTTTGTGTCTCCCCTGAGGAGGTTTCAGGCCAGCTATGTCTTTCAGTACTATCTCTTTTGGTTTGGAAGCTATTGCTGGACGTTTGGTAGAAAAAGCTGCTCTGGCCGAGAAAAACACTTTTGGTGCACCATGCAGGTACATTTGAGTTTCCCAGGCAAACGAAAGCAGTTACACCAAAGTTTCTAGTTTCTGTTTGTGTCTCCCCTGAGGAGGTTTCAGGCCAGCTATGTCTTTCAGTACTATCTCTTTTGGTTTGGAAGCTATTGCTGGACGTTTGGTAGAAAAAGCTGCTCTGGCCGAGAAAAACACTTTTGGTGCACCATGCAGGTACATTTGAGTTTCCCAGGCAAACGAAAGCAGTTACACCAAAGTTTCTAGTTTCTGTTTGTGTCTCCCCTGAGGAGGTTTCAGGCCAGCTATGTCTTTCAGTACTATCTCTTTTGGTTTGGAAGCTATTGCTGGACGTTTGGTAGAAAAAGCTGCTCTGGCCGAGAAAAACACTTTTGGTGCACCATGCAGGTACATTTGAGTTTCCCAGGCAAACGAAAGCAGTTACACCAAAGTTTCTAGTTTCTGTTTGTGTCTCCCTTGAGGAGGTTTCAGGCCAGCTATGTCTTTCAGTACTATCTCTTTTGGTTTGGAAGCTATTCTTGGACGTTTGGCATGTTTGATAGAAAAAGCTTCTCCGGCCGAGAAAAACACTTTTGGTGCACCATGCAGGTACATTTGAGTTTCCCAGGCAAACGAAAGCAGTTACACCAAAGTTTCTAGTTTCTGTTTGTGTCTCCCCTGAGGAGGTTTCAGGCCAGCAATGTCTTTCAGTACTATCTCTTTTGGTTTGGAAGCTATTGCTGGACGTTTGGTAGAAAAAGCTGCTCTGGCCGAGAAAAACACTTTTGGTGCACCATGCAGGTACATTTGAGTTTCCCAGGCAAACGAAAGCAGTTACACCAAAGTTTCTAGTTTCTGTTTGTGTCTCCCCTGAGGAGGTTTCAGGCCAGCTATGTCTTTCAGTACTATCTCTTTTGGTTTGGAAGCTATTGCTGGACGTTTGGTAGAAAAAGCTGCTCTGGCCGAGAAAAACACTTTTGGTGCACCATGCAGGTACATTTGAGTTTCCCAGGCAAACGAAAGCAGTTACACCAAAGTTTCTAGTTTCTGTTTGTGTCTCCCCTGAGGAGGTTTCAGGCCAGCTATGTCTTTCAGTACTATCTCTTTTGGTTTGGAAGCTATTGCTGGACGTTTGGTAGAAAAAGCTGCTCTGCCGAGAAAAACACTTTTGGTGCACCATGCAGGTACATTTGAGTTTCCCAGGCAAACGAAAGCAGTTACACCAAAGTTTCTAGTTTCTGTTTGTGTCTCCCTTGAGGAGGTTTCAGGCCAGCTATGTCTTTCAGTACTATCTCTTTTGGTTTGGAAGCTATTCTTGGACGTTTGGCATGTTTGATAGAAAAAGCTTCTCCGGCCGAGAAAAACACTTTTGGTGCACCATGCAGGTACATTTGAGTTTCCCAGGCAAACGAAAGCAGTTACACCAAAGTTTCTACTTTCTGTTTGTGTCTCCCCTGAGGAGGTTTCAGGCCAGCTATGTCTTTCAGTACTATCTCTTTTGGTTTGGAAGCTATTGCTGGACGTTTGGTAGAAAAAGCTGCTCTGGCCGAGAAAAACACTTTTGGTGCACCATGCAGGTACATTTGAGTTTCCCAGGCAAACGAAAGCAGTTACACCAAAGTTTCTAGTTTCTGTTTGTGTCTCCCCTGAGGAGGTTTCAGGCCAGCTATGTCTTTCAGTACTATCTCTTTTGGTTTGGAAGCTATTGCTGGACGTTTGGTAGAAAAAGCTGCTCTGGCCGAGAAAAACACTTTTGGTGCACCATGCAGGTACATTTGAGTTTCCCAGGCAAACGAAAGCAGTTACACCAAAGTTTCTAGTTTCTGTTTGTGTCTCCCCTGAGGAGGTTTCAGGCCAGCTATGTCTTTCAGTACTATCTCTTTTGGTTTGGAAGCTATTGCTGGACGTTTGGTAGAAAAATCTTAGCCGGCCGAGAAAAACACTTTTGGTGCACCATGCAGGTACATTTGAGTTTCCCAGGCAAACGAAAGCAGTTACACCAAAGTTTCTAGTTTCTGTTTGTGTCTCCCTTGAGGAGGTTTCAGGCCAGCTATGTCTTTCAGTACTATCTCTTTTGGTTTGGAAGCTATTCTTGGACGTTTGGCATGTTTGGTAGAAAAAGCTGCTCTGGCCGAGAAAAACACTTTTGGTGCACCATGCAGGTACATTTGAGTTTCCCAGGCAAACGAAAGCAGTTACACCAAAGTTTCTAGTTTCTGTTTGTGTCTCCCCTGAGGAGGTTTCAGGCCAGCTATGTCTTTCAGTACTATCTCTTTTGGTTTGGAAGCTATTGCTGGACGTTTGGTAGAAAAAGCTTCTCCGGCCGAGGAAAAACACTTTTGGTGCACCATGCAGGTACATTTGAGTTTCCCAGGCAAACGAAAGCAGTTACACCAAAGTTTCTAGTTTCTGTTTGTGTCTCCCCTGAGGAGGTTTCAGGCCAGCAATGTCTTTCAGTACTATCTCTTTTGGTTTGGAAGCTATTGCTGGACGTTTGGTAGAAAAAGCTGCTCTGGCCGAGAAAAACACTTTTGGTGCACCATGCAGGTACATTTGAGTTTCCCAGGCAAACGAAAGCAGTTACACCAAAGTTTCTAGTTTCTGTTTGTGTCTCCCCTGAGGAGGTTTCAGGCCAGCTATGTCTTTCAGTACTATCTCTTTTGGTTTGGAAGCTATTGCTGGACGTTTGGTAGAAAAAGCTGCTCTGGCCGAGAAAAACACTTTTGGTGCACCATGCAGGTACATTTGAGTTTCCCAGGCAAACGAAAGCAGTTACACCAAAGTTTCTAGTTTCTGTTTGTGTCTCCCCTGAGGAGGTTTCAGGCCAGCTATGTCTTTCAGTACTATCTCTTTTGGTTTGGAAGCTATTGCTGGACGTTTGGTAGAAAAGCTGCTCTGGCCGAGAAAAACACTTTTGGTGCACCATGCAGGTACATTTGAGTTTCCCAGGCAAACGAAAGCAGTTACACCAAAGTTTCTAGTTTCTGTTTGTGTCTCCCTTGAGGAGGTTTCAGGCCAGCTATGTCTTTCAGTACTATCTCTTTTGGTTTGGAAGCTATTCTTGGACGTTTGGCATGTTTGATAGAAAAAGCTTCTCCGGCCGAGGAAAAACACTTTTGGTGCACCATGCAGGTACATTTGAGTTTCCCAGGCAAACGAAAGCAGTTACACCAAAGTTTCTACTTTCTGTTTGTGTCTCCCCTGAGGAGGTTTCAGGCCAGCTATGTCTTTCAGTACTATCTCTTTTGGTTTGGAAGCTATTGCTGGACGTTTGGTAGAAAAAGCTGCTCTGGCCGAGAAAAACACTTTTGGTGCACCATGCAGGTACATTTGAGTTTCCCAGGCAAACGAAAGCAGTTACACCAAAGTTTCTAGTTTCTGTTTGTGTCTCCCTTGAGGAGGTTTCAGGCCAGCTATGTCTTTCAGTACTATCTCTTTTGGTTTGGAAGCTATTCTTGGACGTTTGGCATGTTTGATAGAAAAAGCTTCTCCGGCCGAGAAAAACACTTTTGGTGCACCATGCAGGTACATTTGAGTTTCCCAGGCAAACGAAAGCAGTTACACCAAAGTTTCTACTTTCTGTTTGTGTCTCCCCTGAGGAGGTTTCAGGCCAGCTATGTCTTTCAGTACTATCTCTTTTGGTTTGGAAGCTATTGCTGGACGTTTGGTAGAAAAAGCTGCTCTGGCCGAGAAAAACACTTTTGGTGCACCATGCAGGTACATTTGAGTTTCCCAGGCAAACGAAAGCAGTTACACCAAAGTTTCTAGTTTCTGTTTGTGTCTCCCCTGAGGAGGTTTCAGGCCAGCTATGTCTTTCAGTACTATCTCTTTTGGTTTGGAAGCTATTGCTGGACGTTTGGTAGAAAAAGCTGCTCTGGCCGAGAAAAACACTTTTGGTGCACCATGCAGGTACATTTGAGTTTCCCAGGCAAACGAAAGCAGTTACACCAAAGTTTCTAGTTTCTGTTTGTGTCTCCCCTGAGGAGGTTTCAGGCCAGCTATGTCTTTCAGTACTATCTCTTTTGGTTTGGAAGCTATTGCTGGACGTTTGGTAGAAAAATCTTAGCCGGCCGAGAAAAACACTTTTGGTGCACCATGCAGGTACATTTGAGTTTCCCAGGCAAACGAAAGCAGTTACACCAAAGTTTCTAGTTTCTGTTTGTGTCTCCCTTGAGGAGGTTTCAGGCCAGCTATGTCTTTCAGTACTATCTCTTTTGGTTTGGAAGCTATTCTTGGACGTTTGGCATGTTTGGAAGAAAAAGCTGCTCTGGCCGAGAAAAACACTTTTGGTGCACCATGCAGGTACATTTGAGTTTCCCAGGCAAACGAAAGCAGTTACACCAAAGTTTCTAGTTTCTGTTTGTGTCTCCCCTGAGGAGGTTTCAGGCCAGCTATGTCTTTCAGTACTATCTCTTTTGGTTTGGAAGCTATTGCTGGACGTTTGGTAGAAAAAGCTTCTCCGGCCGAGAAAAACACTTTTGGTGCACCATGCAGGTACATTTGAGTTTCCCAGGCAAACGAAAGCAGTTACACCAAAGTTTCTAGTTTCTGTTTGTGTCTCCCCTGAGGAGGTTTCAGGCCAGCAATGTCTTTCAGTACTATCTCTTTTGGTTTGGAAGCTATTGCTGGACGTTTGGTAGAAAAAGCTGCTCTGGCCGAGAAAAACACTTTTGGTGCACCATGCAGGTACATTTGAGTTTCCCAGGCAAACGAAAGCAGTTACACCAAAGTTTCTAGTTTCTGTTTGTGTCTCCCCTGAGGAGGTTTCAGGCCAGCTATGTCTTTCAGTACTATCTCTTTTGGTTTGGAAGCTATTGCTGGACGTTTGGTAGAAAAAGCTGCTCTGGCCGAGAAAAACACTTTTGGTGCACCATGCAGGTACATTTGAGTTTCCCAGGCAAACGAAAGCAGTTACACCAAAGTTTCTAGTTTCTGTTTGTGTCTCCCCTGAGGAGGTTTCAGGCCAGCTATGTCTTTCAGTACTATCTCTTTTGGTTTGGAAGCTATTGCTGGACGTTTGGTAGAAAAAGCTGCTCTGGCCGAGAAAAACACTTTTGGTGCACCATGCAGGTACATTTGAGTTTCCCAGGCAAACGAAAGCAGTTACACCAAAGTTTCTAGTTTCTGTTTGTGTCTCCCTTGAGGAGGTTTCAGGCCAGCTATGTCTTTCAGTACTATCTCTTTTGGTTTGGAAGCTATTCTTGGACGTTTGGCATGTTTGATAGAAAAAGCTTCTCCGGCCGAGAAAAACACTTTTGGTGCACCATGCAGGTACATTTGAGTTTCCCAGGCAAACGAAAGCAGTTACACCAAAGTTTCTACTTTCTGTTTGTGTCTCCCTGAGGAGGTTTCAGGCCAGCTATGTCTTTCAGTACTATCTCTTTTGGTTTGGAAGCTATTGCTGGACGTTTGGTAGAAAAAGCTGCTCTGGCCGAGAAAAACACTTTTGGTGCACCATGCAGGTACATTTGAGTTTCCCAGGCAAACGAAAGCAGTTACACCAAAGTTTCTAGTTTCTGTTTGTGTCTCCCCTGAGGAGGTTTCAGGCCAGCTATGTCTTTCAGTACTATCTCTTTTGGTTTGGAAGCTATTCCTGGACGTTTGGTAGAAAAAGCTGCTCTGGCCGAGAAAAACACTTTTGGTGCACCATGCAGGTACATTTGAGTTTCCCAGGCAAACGAAAGCAGTTACACCAAAGTTTCTAGTTTCTGTTTGTGTCTCCCCTGAGGAGGTTTCAGGCCAGCTATGTCTTTCAGTACTATCTCTTTTGGTTTGGAAGCTATTGCTGGACGTTTGGTAGAAAAATCTTAGCCGGCCGAGAAAAACACTTTTGGTGCACCATGCAGGTACATTTGAGTTTCCCAGGCAAACGAAAGCAGTTACACCAAAGTTTCTAGTTTCTGTTTGTGTCTCCCCTGAGGAGGTTTCAGGCCAGCTATGTCTTTCAGTACTATCTCTTTTGGTTTGGAAGCTATTGCTGGACGTTTGGTAGAAAAAGCTGCTCTGGCCGAGAAAAACACTTTTGGTGCACCATGCAGGTACATTTGAGTTTCCCAGGCAAACGAAAGCAGTTACACCAAAGTTTCTAGTTTCTGTTTGTGTCTCCCTTGAGGAGGTTTCAGGCCAGCTATGTCTTTCAGTACTATCTCTTTTGGTTTGGAAGCTATTCTTGGACGTTTGGCATGTTTGGAAGAAAAAGCTGCTCTGGCCGAGAAAAACACTTTTGGTGCACCATGCAGGTACATTTGAGTTTCCCAGGCAAACGAAAGCAGTTACACCAAAGTTTCTAGTTTCTGTTTGTGTCTCCCCTGAGGAGGTTTCAGGCCAGCTATGTCTTTCAGTACTATCTCTTTTGGTTTGGAAGCTATTCTTGGACGTTTGGCATGTTTGGTAGAAAAAGCTGCTCTGGCCGAGAAAAACACTTTTGGTGCACCATGCAGGTACATTTGAGTTTCCCAGGCAAACGAAAGCAGTTACACCAAAGTTTCTAGTTTCTGTTTGTGTCTCCCCTGAGGAGGTTTCAGGCCAGCTATGTCTTTCAGTACTATCTCTTTTGGTTTGGAAGCTATTGCTGGACGTTTGGTAGAAAAAGCTTCTCCGGCCGAGAAAAACACTTTTGGTGCACCATGCAGGTACATTTGAGTTTCCCAGGCAAACGAAAGCAGTTACACCAAAGTTTCTAGTTTCTGTTTGTGTCTCCCCTGAGGAGGTTTCAGGCCAGCAATGTCTTTCAGTACTATCTCTTTTGGTTTGGAAGCTATTGCTGGACGTTTGGTAGAAAAAGCTGCTCTGGCCGAGAAAAACACTTTTGGTGCACCATGCAGGTACATTTGAGTTTCCCAGGCAAACGAAAGCAGTTACACCAAAGTTTCTAGTTTCTGTTTGTGTCTCCCCTGAGGAGGTTTCAGGCCAGCTATGTCTTTCAGTACTATCTCTTTTGGTTTGGAAGCTATTGCTGGACGTTTGGTAGAAAAAGCTGCTCTGGCCGAGAAAAACACTTTTGGTGCACCATGCAGGTACATTTGAGTTTCCCAGGCAAACGAAAGCAGTTACACCAAAGTTTCTAGTTTCTGTTTGTGTCTCCCCTGAGGAGGTTTCAGGCCAGCTATGTCTTTCAGTACTATCTCTTTTGGTTTGGAAGCTATTGCTGGACGTTTGGTAGAAAAAGCTGCTCTGGCCGAGAAAAACACTTTTGGTGCACCATGCAGGTACATTTGAGTTTCCCAGGCAAACGAAAGCAGTTACACCAAAGTTTCTAGTTTCTGTTTGTGTCTCCCCTGAGGAGGTTTCAGGCCAGCTATGTCTTTCAGTACTATCTCTTTTGGTTTGGAAGCTATTGCTGGACGTTTGGTAGAAAAAGCTGCTCTGGCCGAGAAAAACACTTTTGGTGCACCATGCAGGTACATTTGAGTTTCCCAGGCAAACGAAAGCAGTTACACCAAAGTTTCTAGTTTCTGTTTGTGTCTCCCTTGAGGAGGTTTCAGGCCAGCTATGTCTTTCAGTACTATCTCTTTTGGTTTGGAAGCTATTCTTGGACGTTTGGCATGTTTGATAGAAAAAGCTTCTCCGGCCGAGAAAAACACTTTTGGTGCACCATGCAGGTACATTTGAGTTTCCCAGGCAAACGAAAGCAGTTACACCAAAGTTTCTAGTTTCTGTTTGTGTCTCCCCTGAGGAGGTTTCAGGCCAGCAATGTCTTTCAGTACTATCTCTTTTGGTTTGGAAGCTATTGCTGGACGTTTGGTAGAAAAAGCTGCTCTGGCCGAGGAAAAACACTTTTGGTGCACCATGCAGGTACATTTGAGTTTCCCAGGCAAACGAAAGCAGTTACACCAAAGTTTCTAGTTTCTGTTTGTGTCTCCCCTGAGGAGGTTTCAGGCCAGCTATGTCTTTCAGTACTATCTCTTTTGGTTTGGAAGCTATTGCTGGACGTTTGGTAGAAAAAGCTGCTCTGGCCGAGAAAAACACTTTTGGTGCACCATGCAGGTACATTTGAGTTTCCCAGGCAAACGAAAGCAGTTACACCAAAGTTTCTAGTTTCTGTTTGTGTCTCCCCTGAGGAGGTTTCAGGCCAGCTATGTCTTTCAGTACTATCTCTTTTGGTTTGGAAGCTATTGCTGGACGTTTGGTAGAAAAAGCTGCTCTGGCCGAGAAAAACACTTTTGGTGCACCATGCAGGTACATTTGAGTTTCCCAGGCAAACGAAAGCAGTTACACCAAAGTTTCTAGTTTCTGTTTGTGTCTCCCTTGAGGAGGTTTCAGGCCAGCTATGTCTTTCAGTACTATCTCTTTTGGTTTGGAAGCTATTCTTGGACGTTTGGCATGTTTGATAGAAAAAGCTTCTCCGGCCGAGAAAAACACTTTTGGTGCACCATGCAGGTACATTTGAGTTTCCCAGGCAAACGAAAGCAGTTACACCAAAGTTTCTACTTTCTGTTTGTGTCTCCCCTGAGGAGGTTTCAGGCCAGCTATGTCTTTCAGTACTATCTCTTTTGGTTTGGAAGCTATTGCTGGACGTTTGGTAGAAAAAGCTGCTCTGGCCGAGAAAAACACTTTTGGTGCACCATGCAGGTACATTTGAGTTTCCCAGGCAAACGAAAGCAGTTACACCAAAGTTTCTAGTTTCTGTTTGTGTCTCCCCTGAGGAGGTTTCAGGCCAGCTATGTCTTTCAGTACTATCTCTTTTGGTTTGGAAGCTATTGCTGGACGTTTGGTAGAAAAAGCTGCTCTGGCCGAGAAAAACACTTTTGGTGCACCATGCAGGTACATTTGAGTTTCCCAGGCAAACGAAAGCAGTTACACCAAAGTTTCTAGTTTCTGTTTGTGTCTCCCCTGAGGAGGTTTCAGGCCAGCTATGTCTTTCAGTACTATCTCTTTTGGTTTGGAAGCTATTGCTGGACGTTTGGTAGAAAAATCTTAGCCGGCCGAGAAAAACACTTTTGGTGCACCATGCAGGTACATTTGAGTTTCCCAGGCAAACGAAAGCAGTTACACCAAAGTTTCTAGTTTCTGTTTGTGTCTCCCCTGAGGAGGTTTCAGGCCAGCTATGTCTTTCAGTACTATCTCTTTTGGTTTGGAAGCTATTGCTGGACGTTTGGTAGAAAAAGCTGCTCTGGCCGAGAAAAACACTTTTGGTGCACCATGCAGGTACATTTGAGTTTCCCAGGCAAACGAAAGCAGTTACACCAAAGTTTCTAGTTTCTGTTTGTGTCTCCCTTGAGGAGGTTTCAGGCCAGCTATGTCTTTCAGTACTATCTCTTTTGGTTTGGAAGCTATTCTTGGACGTTTGGCATGTTTGGAAGAAAAAGCTGCTCTGGCCGAGAAAAACACTTTTGGTGCACCATGCAGGTACATTTGAGTTTCCCAGGCAAACGAAAGCAGTTACACCAAAGTTTCTAGTTTCTGTTTGTGTCTCCCCTGAGGAGGTTTCAGGCCAGCTATGTCTTTCAGTACTATCTCTTTTGGTTTGGAAGCTATTCTTGGACGTTTGGCATGTTTGGTAGAAAAAGCTGCTCTGGCCGAGAAAAACACTTTTGGTGCACCATGCAGGTACATTTGAGTTTCCCAGGCAAACGAAAGCAGTTACACCAAAGTTTCTAGTTTCTGTTTGTGTCTCCCCTGAGGAGGTTTCAGGCCAGCTATGTCTTTCAGTACTATCTCTTTTGGTTTGGAAGCTATTGCTGGACGTTTGGTAGAAAAAGCTTCTCCGGCCGAGAAAAACACTTTTGGTGCACCATGCAGGTACATTTGAGTTTCCCAGGCAAACGAAAGCAGTTACACCAAAGTTTCTAGTTTCTGTTTGTGTCTCCCCTGAGGAGGTTTCAGGCCAGCAATGTCTTTCAGTACTATCTCTTTTGGTTTGGAAGCTATTGCTGGACGTTTGGTAGAAAAAGCTGCTCTGGCCGAGAAAAACACTTTTGGTGCACCATGCAGGTACATTTGAGTTTCCCAGGCAAACGAAAGCAGTTACACCAAAGTTTCTAGTTTCTGTTTGTGTCTCCCCTGAGGAGGTTTCAGGCCAGCTATGTCTTTCAGTACTATCTCTTTTGGTTTGGAAGCTATTGCTGGACGTTTGGTAGAAAAAGCTGCTCTGGCCGAGAAAAACACTTTTGGTGCACCATGCAGGTACATTTGAGTTTCCCAGGCAAACGAAAGCAGTTACACCAAAGTTTCTAGTTTCTGTTTGTGTCTCCCCTGAGGAGGTTTCAGGCCAGCTATGTCTTTCAGTACTATCTCTTTTGGTTTGGAAGCTATTGCTGGACGTTTGGTAGAAAAAGCTGCTCTGGCCGAGAAAAACACTTTTGGTGCACCATGCAGGTACATTTGAGTTTCCCAGGCAAACGAAAGCAGTTACACCAAAGTTTCTAGTTTCTGTTTGTGTCTCCCCTGAGGAGGTTTCAGGCCAGCTATGTCTTTCAGTACTATCTCTTTTGGTTTGGAAGCTATTGCTGGACGTTTGGTAGAAAAAGCTGCTCTGGCCGAGAAAAACACTTTTGGTGCACCATGCAGGTACATTTGAGTTTCCCAGGCAAACGAAAGCAGTTACACCAAAGTTTCTAGTTTCTGTTTGTGTCTCCCTTGAGGAGGTTTCAGGCCAGCTATGTCTTTCAGTACTATCTCTTTTGGTTTGGAAGCTATTCTTGGACGTTTGGCATGTTTGATAGAAAAAGCTTCTCCGGCCGAGAAAAACACTTTTGGTGCACCATGCAGGTACATTTGAGTTTCCCAGGCAAACGAAAGCAGTTACACCAAAGTTTCTACTTTCTGTTTGTGTCTCCCCTGAGG
>JAKCOX010000508.1:0-60781 GCA_022605575.1 Laterallus jamaicensis coturniculus | reverse complement strand
GTGGAAATAGATTTATAGATCTATAAATAACATTTTATATATATATTTATATATATTTTTATACTATAAATAGATGTTTTAATATAACTGTTTTAAATATATTTTAATATATGTTTTTAATATAATAAATATCTTTTAATAGAATGTTTTAATATAAATCTATTTTATAGATAAATATATAACATCTATAAATGTAAATAGATGTAAAAATCTATTAAAATACATATATTTATATAAATATCTGTTTCTATATATAAATAGGTGTGCATAGTTGTAGTGTTGATACTGATGGTTAAGAACCTGATGCCAGGCTGGTCCTGCACGAGCTACGTGCAGCCTTTCCTTCTCCTGAGGAGATGCCTGGGGTGGACCCTGGTCCAGTTTGGGGGGTCACATTGCTGACTTCATCTCCCACTCCTGGAGAAGCAGTGAGATGGGTGGTGGAGCCCCCTTGGCCGTGTCTCTGCCCACCCCCTGGTACCTTTTGCTTCTCCATCCTCTCTCCACAATGCCCAGGGATGGAGGTGGTTTCAAGGGGCTCTCTTCAGCAGTGGTGTGAGGAATGAGCCCTGCTGGGAGGGGAGAAAGAGAGCAATTCCCACCCTCCTGAACCCTTCATGCTCCCTGCAGCCAGTGCCCTCCCTGGTGCTCACCCACCTCGGAGCACCACTTGCTCCCACCATCCATCCATCCATCCATCCATCCATCCATCCATCCATCCATCCATCCATCCATCCAATATCCAATATCCATCTGGCCATCCTTCCACCCATAGAATCATAGAATGGTATGGGTTGGAAGGGACCCCCAAGGATCATAGGATCACCCACTCATCCATCCATCCATCCATCCATCCTTCCTTCCATCCATCCATCCATCCATCCATCCATCCATCCATCCATCCATCCATCCATCCATCCCTCCATCCATCCATCCATCCATCCCTCCATCCATCCATCCCTCCATCCATCCATCCCTCCATCCATCCATCCATCCATCCATCCATCCATCCATCCATCCATCCTTCCCTCCCTCCATCCATCCATCCACACATCCAGCAATAGCTCCCAAACCACAGGAGCCAGGACTGAAACACATAGCTGACCTGAAACCTCCCCACGGAGCCCACAAGCAGCCCCTCTGACCCTGGGGCTCAGGGCTTTCCTGGTCCAGGGAACCCCCTCCTAATCCTGCTCCCAGAGGGATATTTCTCTCAGCCGGAGCAGCCTTCCATTCCAAACATGCTAAATACCCAACCATGGCTCCCAAACCACAGGAGCCAGGACTGAAAGACATAGCTAACCTGAAACCTCCCCACGGAGCCCACAAGCAGCCCCTCTGACCCTGGGGCTCAGGGCTTTCCTTGGCCAGGGAACCTTCCTAATACAACATCCCTAGGGA
This sequence comes from Laterallus jamaicensis coturniculus, assembly GCA_022605575.1. Classification (NCBI taxonomy): domain Eukaryota; kingdom Metazoa; phylum Chordata; class Aves; order Gruiformes; family Rallidae; genus Laterallus; species Laterallus jamaicensis. The sequence continues at coordinate 59,380 of JAKCOX010000508.1, read as the reverse complement.
TTTTTCTCACCCGGAGCAGCATTTGCTGCCCAACATGCCAAACGTCCAGCAATAGCTCCCAAACCCCAGGAGCCAGGACTGAAAGACATACCTGGCCTGAAACCTCCCCAGGGGGCCTACAAGCAGCTCCTTTCACCCTGGGGCTCAGGGCTTTCCTTGGCCAGGGAACGGTCCTAATACCTCCCTAGGTACATCTCTGCTCCACAGGCTGCATTCAAAGGAGCTCTCCATCACCGTGACGCTGAGAGGAGCTATCCACCTCCTTAGTGATGAGAGACATACCTGCCCTGAGTCCTCCCCAGCCTCTCTGACCTCAAGGCTGCTCTGGGTTTTCATAGCCAAGGCAACTGTCCTAAGATTGCCCTAGGTAAATGCTCAGCACCACAGTGACAGGCAGACACACAGCTCCACCCAACACCTTTATTCGTGCCCATGGTGCCACTACAACTGTGAGTCCTCCTCTGGGTCCTGCTCCAGGCCTGAGAGGTCACTTCCCTCCTCCATGGAGCTGTGCAGGGACATGGAGCTGTGCCTCAACCCCAGCCTGGGGAATCGCTGGACATCCTTCCTGGAATCACCCCCCAATCCCAAGGGAATCACCTCCACCTGCAGATCCCCCTCCCCAGGATCACTCCCCCCCACCCCCCTCCCAGGGGAACACTGTGACCCCCCTGTGTCCCCCCACCCCGGGCTCCTTGGCAGGGGCAGCCCCACTCACCCCCTGGGTGCTGTGGGGTTGCCTCCTGCAGCTCCAGCCCCGTCTCCACAGCACCAAGCAGGCAGCTCCAGCCAGGATGAGCAGGAGGAGGCAGGAGCCCAGCACCATCCCCACCTGCGGCGCGTCCTCCAGCACCCACTGCAGCAAGAGGCCTGGCAGGAGATGGGCAGGGGTGTGGGGCTGCCACCCACCCTGCCCACGCCAGGGACCCCAGCCCAGCGCCTGTGCCCAGCTCCTCTGTGTGTACTGACCATCATCCATGTGCTGGAGGTCGCTGTCCATGCTTCCCCTGAGGGGGGGTCCCTTCCTGAGGCAGTCGGGGGGCTGCCAGCCAGCGTGGGCAGTGGCAATGCCCCCTGTTGTTGCACACCTGGCTATCCAGGGGGAGGGGGACATATTGGCTACGAATCACAGCATCACAGACTCACAGGGGTTAAAGGGCCCTCCTGAGCCCATGGGGTCCCACCCCCTGCCAGAGCAGGGTCCCTAGGACAGGACACACAGGTCCAGATGGGGCTGGAATCTCTCCAGAGAAGGAGACTCCACACCCCCCTGGGCAGCCTGTCCCAGGGCTCCCTCACCCTCACTGGGGAAAAGTTCCTCCCCATGGTGCTGTGGAACTCCCTGTGCTCCAACTTGCAGCCATTGCCCCTTGTCCTGTCCCCACAGACACTGAGAAGGGGCTGGCCATTCCCCTGCACCCCATCCTTCAGATATTGAGAGACATTCATAAGGTCCCCCCTGAGTCTTCTTCTCTCCAGGCTGAACAGCCCCAGCTCACCCAGCCTTTCCTCCCAGGGGAGATGCTCCAGGCCCTTCAGCATCTCCTCAGCCTCCTCTGGACTCTCTCCAGGAGATCCCTGGCTGTTTGATCCCAGGGAGCCCAGCACTGGACACAACACTCCAGCTGGGGCCTGCCCAGGCAGAGCAGAGGGGGAGGATCCCCTCCTGTCACCTGCTGCCCACACTCCTCCTGATGCCCCCAGGATCCCATTGTCTCTCTCAGCCCCAGGGCACACTGCTGCCTCATGGCCACCCTGTCACCCCCCAGCACCCCCAGCTCCTTCTCCACACAGCTCCTCTCCAGCAGCTCCCCCCCAGCCTGTCCTGATTCCAGCAGTTCTTCCTCCCCAGGGGCCAGACTCTCCACTTGCTCTTGTTGAACCCCATCTGGTCTCTCCCTGCCCAGCTCTCCAGCCTGGCCAGGGCTCTGGATGGCAGCGCAGTGTCCTGCCTGGCAGCCACCCCTCCCAGCTCTGGATCAGCAGCACTTGCTGAGGGTGGGTGCTGTTCCCTCACCCAGGTCAATGATGAAGACATTACACAGGACTGGTTTACAGCAGAGCCCCCACAGCACCACAGGCACTGACTTACACCGTGGCCGTGGCACTTCACTTGGCTGTCACAGTCAGATCCCAGGACAGAAAGTGGGTGACAAGTTTGGTTTATACACACCTAGAAAAAAACCCACAACAGTTCCAGTCCAGCACTGCTCAGCTCTTGACTCATCAACCTCACCTCCCACCAGAGAAAAGAAGGTATTTCTAAAGAAACAACAAGGGTGCTTTAAAAAAAAAGCTCCAGTTTCTACCCCAGGGTTGGGTTATGTCCAGTGCTCACACCTTGCTGAGGCTCTAATCATAGAATCATGGAATGGCATGGATTGGGAGGGACCCCAAGGGTCCCAGAGCTCCAACCCCCTGCCACAGGCAGGGACACCAACCTCAGGCCTGGAGCTACACAAGGTTGCCCAGGGCCCCATCCAACCTGGCCTGGAACACCCCCAGACACGGGGCACCCACCCCCTCTCTGGGCAGCCCCTTCCAGCCCCTCACCACTCTCTCTGCACACAACTTCCCCCTAATATCCAATCTAACCCTTCCCTCCTCCAGCTTCACTCCATCCCCCTTGTCCTGCCAGTCTCTGCCCTTGAACAAGCTGATTCCCCTCCTGTTCCTCTGCTCCCTTCAGGCACTGGCAGGCTGCAATGAGGTCCCCCCACAGCCTTCTCTTCTCCAGGCTGAGCCAGCCCAGCTCCCTCAGCCTCTCTCCAGAGGGGAGCTGCTCCAGCCCTCTGAGCATCTCTGGCTCCTCTGACCCCTCTCCAACAGCCCCACATCTGTCCTATGCCCTGTTTGCCTTCAAGGAACCCTAAATATCACCCTCACTTATGCTGCCAAGGAGCCAGTCTTTCTCAAGCCTTGCTGAGGTTTAAGACTTACACCCAGCATTTTAGACAGCTATAAAAACGTTCTCTCACCTTTCCAGAGCCACACTTTGTCCCTGGTGGCACCAGGAGAGGATCCAGCCTGGCTGGTGCATTGAGATAGTTCAGAGAGACACACAGATGCTGGCGCACGCGGACGTAAGCGGCAGCGGCGGCGGCTGATGGGAAGGGAGTGCTGGAGGGGTAGGTGCAGATCAGCTTCCCACACCTGAGATTCCTAGAAAAAGCAGTTTGTGTAGGATGTGGATACGTCTGTACCTGGAGGAACACTGGAAACATGAAACAGTGCAGCATAAACCAGGGTAAGTGGGACTGGGAAGCCTCCAAGAGGTGATCGGTGGGGTAAGGGACACCCTGTGCTACTGATGTGGGGAGCACACAAGGAACTAGAGAGCCCCCACTCATCATCCCTGGGGGTGTTCAAGGCCAGGTTGGATGGGGCCCTGGGCAACCTTGTGTAGCTCCAGGGCTGAGGTTGGTGTCCCTGCCTGTGGCAGGGGGTTGGAGCTCTGGGACCCTTGGGGTCCCTCCCAACCCAGCCCAGTCTATGATTCTATGATCGCAGGGTGGGATTAGGTGGCCTCGGAAGGTCCCTCTGAAGGTCCCTTCCAACCTGATGCATTGTGTGATTCTATGACTCTTCCTATCAACCAGAGGCTGTTCCTCACCTGTGAAGTCCTGATTAAATACAGGGGTTTAGGTGCCCTCCCATTACCTCCAAGCACAGAACTTGTAGCCTTGTCTGGGATGGAACCCGCAGTGTCCAAATCTGTCCCTCTGACTGTTGAGCTCCTCATAACAAGCCACAGGGGCATTTCTTGAGCCTAGGAGTTTAGCAAGAAAACTTTACTGCCATTTAAAGGAACACAAAGGGCCATCCTACAGCATCAACTAACTCTGAGACCAGGTTAATCACACCAAAACCAGGGCAGAAGGACACAGCAAGACCGACCTGAGGGCAGCGAGCTAGAGAGCAAAGACCTGATGGAGCATCACTGGGGCTCTACCTGTCCCATAGAGCCTCTGGCACTGCAGGTCTGGAGACTGGCACCGTCCCTTGTAGCAGTAGCCAGTGCCATGCTCACAGTCGTGCCCATCCTGCACGTGCAGGTCAGGGGGGCAGGAGGCAGATGTCCCGTTGCAGAACTCAGCCAGGTCACACTGCGGGTCAGCAGCAGGGCGGCACTGCGACTGCTTCTGCTTGAACTGGCAGAGGAGGAGGAGGAGGTAGGACCCTCCTTCACCACCCCTCTGCACTGCTGGTGTGCTCCCCTCCCTTCCCTGGCCCACCTCTCCCAAGATGTGTGCCCATCCCTTGGGACCAAGGTCCCATCACCTGAGACCCCTGCCCCGACAAAGGTTCCTCCTGGGGCTTTTGGAGGGGGGACTGAGCTGGAAACCCCAACCTAGGAACCTCCAATGGCACTACAGAGAGTCTGACCCCCTCCTTCAGCAGGGGAACACGCCCTTTCTCCAAAAAAGAGCCTTGCAATGAGGATAAAACCCCACCTTACCTGGCATTCACTGCAGCATAACCCAGAGGAACATTTCACCCCCGGCTTAAGCTGGCAGCGTCTAGTGCAGCATTTATCCTTGGAGCACGCCTGGGGACACATGGCAAAGCCACTTTAGCCTGCTGCTATGCTCTCCTGGAGGTTTTTACTCTCTCAGGCTCTCCTCTCTTTTTTTTTCCCTCCCCAAACCCCCCCCAACCCCACCCCAGAAGGGCAAAGCTCCCACCAGATCCACACCCTCATAGAAACCACCCAGGACCCGATGTAACCCTGCTCCCTGCCGCCCCTTCGTCTCAAAAATTCCTTATCCTACATGTATGAAGGGTGCAGATGTTCACACCGAGCTGTAAGCCCCAAGGCACCCACCTTGGGTGCCCCACAGTCGCACTGCTCGCCGGGCTCCACCACGCCGTTGCCACAGACGGCGGCTCTGCGGTGGGACAGCCCCTTCACGTGGGGCCCACTGGAAAGGCACTCACCTCCACCCTGCCTCAGGAAGGTTTCAAAGTCCCTGACACTGCAGCTGCTAAAGGCCTTTGCCCCACCAACGTGCCTAAAAGGAAAGAATACCCCCTTGCTGTGTTAATGCACCTCCTGCGGATGATGCTGTCCCCATCCCATGGACTCATTTGGGTGCAACGGGCCCTGGGGCATCTTTCTCCTCCCTCACCCAACCTGGGTTCACAGGGCATTACTGAGCCTGCAAAGCATCCAGAGGCACCATACAGCTGGGGAGAAAGGGTCTAGTTTTCCAAATTTGGCAGAAAAATCACTAATTGGTCTTTTTTTTTCCCCCTCCTTTGAGGAATCAAAGCAGCTGTTTCTGGCTGGTGGGTGACACGCAGCCATACGAGCCCAATGGGTGCTGCCACAGCCATGGCACTGATCTGGCTGCTGCTGGGGATCCCTGCTCCCCCCCCTTCCCCCACCAACACCCCCAGCCCACCCACCCTGTCTCCCTGGGCAGGATGGGTCCCCCCCCCCAACACACCCAGCCCACCCACCCTGTCTCCCTGGGCAGGATGGGTCGTCCCCCCCCCAACACACCCAGCCCACCCACCCTGTCTCCCTGGGCAGGATGGGACCCAGGCAACTCACAGGGCCTCTGGGCTCATGACACAGACACGCCTGGCACAGTGGCAGCCCCGGGACTCATGGTAGCTCATGCCCAGGCTGAGTCCCAGCAGCTGGGCCAGGAGGATGGAGAAGGACTCCAGCGTCGTGGTCTCTTGGTACTGGGGGGAGGAGGAGGGAGCAGGGCTGCTGCAGCAGGGCTTTCCCTGCCTGGTAGCTCTGTCTGCAGATGCTCTCAGCCATCCCTGTGACCTGTGGTGTCACAGGCTGGGGGTGGGGGGACAGGCAGCACCGTACCACGGCCACCGCGCCGGCACCGTCTCTCTGACAGGCCTTGCCTGGAGCTGTCGTGCCCACATCCACTGCTCGGGCCCTGTACCTGAAACACACGTGGGTAAATGGGGGATCCTGGGTCTGATGAGTCCCTCTCAGTCCCCCCATGTCCCCACCAGCCCAGGGGAGCCGTGGCTGGGCCTGTGTGGCAGCCGGTGCTGGTACCAACTGCCAGGCAGGGCCTGGGTTCCTCAGCCATCCCGGTGCCAGGGCCCATTGGCACAATCACCCACACTCACAGACCACCTAGAAGATGTGCGTGGGGACAAACCCTTCCAGAACCTTAAGGAATTAGGAAATAATTATGTTTCTTGTTTAAAAAAACCCCCAATATTTCTGTGGGAATGCTTCCAGTCCAGCCATGTGGGTTTAACTGGTGTCTCACCACGTAACCTTTAAGGAGTGAGGAAGCCTTTGCCTTACACCAAGAGGTGAGCGATGTCGTGTGGCTGCTGAGTGAGATGTGACTCTTTCCACTGCAGAAACCTCTGGAGCAGGTCCTGTGTCCCCCCTGCTGTAGGGATTTGATTCTCCTTCGTCCAGAGCTCCAGGGAGGACAGCACAATGGTTACATTGAGAGGGTTAAACACCTGGAAGCGTGGCAGAGGAAACACCTGCTCACCTGCTTCTCCTTCCAAACAGGATTTCATAGAATCATGGAATGGCATGGATTGGGAAGGACCCCAAGGGTCCCAGAGCTCCAACCCCCTGCCACAGGCAGGGACACCAACCTCAGGCCTGGAGCTACACAAGGTTGCCCAGGGCCCCATCCAACCTGGCCTGGAACACCCCCAGACACGGGGCACCCACCCCCTCTCTGGGCAGCCCCTTCCAGCCCCTCACCACTCTCTCTGCACAGAACTTCCCCCTAAGATCCAATCTAACCCTTCCCTCCTCCAGCTTCACTCCAGCCCCCTTGTCCTGCCAGGCTCTGCCCTTGAACAAGCTGATTCCCCTCCTGTTCCTCTGCTCCCTTCAGGCACTGGCAGGCTGCAATGAGGTCCCCCCACAGCCTTCTCTTCTCCAGGCTGAGCCAGCCCAGCTCCCTCAGCTGATTCCCCTCCTGTTCCTCTGCTCAACAGGCAACAAACCACATAGGAAAAGCCAGTTGCTGCTGTGGGCCACTGAATGGCATCTTTAGGACAAGTGGAATGAATGAACTGGAGCCAGGAGGCACGAGAGCAAAGCCTCCCCACTTCTCAGGGGGGTTGTGAGCAGCTTGTTGTTACACACGTGGTTCCTAAGGGCTGGTGGGGGGAAGAACAGAACCAGTGGTTGCTGATGCTCAGGTGGAAAAGGGGTTGTTTTATGGCTGGTGAGGGATGGGATTGGGTGCACAGAGAGGGGAGTGATTGAAGAAGCCTCAAAACCATCAGATTTTGGCTGCCTGACAGGAAACTGCCCATGGTTCTGTAATTGGATCTTAGGAGGAAGTTCTGTGCAGAGAGAGTGGTGAGGGGCTGGAAGGGGCTGCCCAGAGAGGGGGTGGGTGCCCCGTGTCTGGGGGTGTCCAAGGCCAGGTTGGATGGGGCCCTGGGCAACCTTGTGTAGCTCCAGGCCTGAGGTTGGTGTCCCTGCCTGTGGCAGGGGGTTGGAGCTCTGGGACCCTTGGGGTCCCTCCCAACCCAACTCTATGATCTAACTGCAGCCCCAACCTGACTGAAAACTCACACTGTTGACTAAACTGAAGACCTGGATGATCTTCTGCGTCGCAGCATCCGTGTCTGAGCCCATGTAGTGGTACTGAAGAGTAACACAAGAGGGCGTGAGAGCAGACAAAGCTTCTACCTCTGAAGTGGAACAGCCTAGAAACACCACAAGGACTCCCCACATCCAGCTCCATTGAGGCCAGGCACGAGTTGTCCTTATTAAAATCTTCCTTTCCCACAAAACCCACAGGACCCACGACTTTTCCAAAGGGAAAACACAGGTGGAAGCTGGGAAATGGCCCTCAGAGGAGTCAGGCAAAGCCAAGGAGACTGGTATGGACTTACCAGGGGCTTGTCCAGCACTACGTACACGTGGAGGTGCTTGGGAGATGGTGCTGCAGCTGGGAGTGGCTGGAAAAGAAAAGGGTCTCCAACACTGTTTATTTCTCTTTTCCATGGGCATGGCATCCCCACAGGGTGATACACAACTCAGGTGGCCATTCCCAAGTCCTACTTCCATGGTGTCTCCAAAAAGCCCTGGCCAGTCAGAAGCTGTTCCACTGTAGCCATGTCTGACTGTTCCCAGAGCCTGTTGAACTCACTCTTCAGGTCACTCACTGGATGAATCAAGCTCTGGGTGACACCACATCACAAGCATTGCCCAGGGAGGTGGTGGAGTCTCCTTCCCTGGAGAGATTCCAGCCCCATCTGGATGCTTATCTGTGTAACATGAGCTGGGGAGCTGCTTTGGCAGGGGGGTTGGACCCCAGGAGCTCTCCAGATCCCTTCCAACCCCTATGATTCTGTGATCTGCCCTCCTAAACACCCCCCCTGCCCCCCTCATCTCTGCCCACCCAGATGCCACCAGCAAAGCTTCCTGCAGCATCAGACCCCCCTCCCCTCCCTCTCCTCCCCTCCCCTCGCCCACCGGGGACATCAGCACCACGGCCAGAGCAGACACACGCTCACTTCATCTCCCTCTGGTGTCTCCTCCGCTGCCGACCCTCCTGGGGGGGCGCTGGGCCCGAGGGAACCCGCCGCGTTCCCCTCGCTCACTCGATACACAAAGTGCTTGAAGGCAGGAGAGTAACCCAGGGGCTCGATCCCGTAGCTGACGTTCTCAAACTGCAGCAGGCCCCTGCCAAGGGGATGGCACTGGCAGCTGCATCAGGGGAGCTTCCCCATCCTCATCCCCATCCCCATCTCCATCTGGCCCCTAGCAAGGCTGCTGGAGCATCCCTGAGCTCCCCACTGCACCAACGGGTTCACTACCTGAGCCCCAAGCAAGTGCTGAGGGTCATCCTCATCCCCATCCTCATCCTCATCCCCATCCTCATCCCCAGCCACCCTCTAGCAAGGCTGCTGGAGCATCCCTGAGCTCCCCACAGCACCAATGGGCTCAGTAACTGAGCCCCAAGCAAGTGCTGAGGATCATCCTCATTCCCATCCTCATCCCCATCCCAATCCTCATTCCAGCCACCTTCTAGCAAGGCAGCCAGAGCATCCCTGAGCTCCCCACAGCACCAATGGGTGAGAGTTCATTTCCTGAGCCCTGAGCAAGTGCTGAGGGCCATACTCATCCCAATCCCCATCCCCATCTCCATCTTCATCCCCAGTTGCCCTCTAGCAAGGCTGCTGGAGCATCCCTGAGCTCCCCACTGCACCAACGGGTTCACTACCTGAGCCCCAAGCAAGTGCTGAGGATCATCCTCATTCCCATCCTCATTCCCATCCTCATCCCCAGCTGCCTTCTAGCAAGGCAACCAGAGCATCCCTGAGCTCCACACAGCACCAATGGGTGACAGTTCATTACCTGAGCCCCAAGCAAGTGCTGAGGGCCATACTTATTCCCATCCTCATCCCCAGCCACCCTCTAGCAAGGCTGCCAGAGCATCCCTGAGCTCCCCACAGCACCAATGGGCTCAGTAACTGAGCCCCAAGCAAGTGCTGAGGATCATCCTCATTCCCATCCTCATTCCCATCCCAATCCTCATTCCAGCCACCTTCTAGCAAGGCTGCCAGAGCATCCCTGAGCTCCCCACAGCTCCAATGGGTGACAGTTCATTACCTGAGCCCTGAGCAAGTGCTGAGGGCCATACTCATTCCCATCTTCATCCCAATCCCCATCCCCATCCCCATCCTCATCCCCAGTTGCCCTCTAGCAAGGCTGCTGGAGCATCCCTGAGCTCCACACAGCACCAACGGGTTCACTACCTGAGCCCCAAGCAAGTGCTGAGGGTCATACTCATCCCCATCCTCATTCCCATCCTCATCCCCATCTCCATCATCATCCCCAGCCACCCTCTAGCAAGGCTGCCAGAGCATCCCTGAGCTCCCCACAGCACCAATGGGTGACAGTTCATTACCTGAGCCCTGAGCAAGTGCTGAGGGCCATCCTCATCCCCATCCCCATCCTCATTCCCATCCTCATCCCCATCCCAATCCTCATCCCCAGTCACCCTCTAGCAAGGCTGCTGGAGCATCCCTGAGCTCCCCACGGTACCAACAGGTGACAGTCCATTACCTGAGCCCTGAGCAGGTGCTGAGGGTCACTGCTGAGCTGGGGAAGCCATCGATGTACCCCTGGTAGTGGCAGCCTTCCTACATCACAAGACAAGGATCCCCTTCCATGGCTGTGAGGCAATTCCCTGGGGAACTGCCCACCCCAGGCAGCAGCTCTGTGCTGCTGCAGCAGCGACCACACCACAACCCCCAAAGCAGATCCCAGCTTGCCTTAACGTGGGTCAGACTAGAGAACCCAGATCCCTCCTCGTTGGGCACATAAACCTTGAAGCCATCAGCTAAAAAGTCACTGCAAAAGAGGGGTGGGCACAGAAACACCAGAAATAGCACCTCTAAACCCAGTGCCTGGAGCTCACTCCAGGTCCTGTCACAGGGGCAGATCCAGAACCTGCTGCTACCCTCATCCCCAAACCCCCTCCAGCCCCTGGCACTCCTCAGGCACGTGGCACACACACACATTCCCACTGGGAATCACCCCCCCCCCCCCAGCCCAGCACCATCCTGTGCCAGGGACAGAGCACATGGACCAGCACCCACAGACCAGCACCCACTGGGAAACAGGGGCTGACTTACAGCTGCTGCAGGCGGATGGTGTAGGGTCTCCCCTCTATGCTGAGCACGTAGGACACTGTATCCTTGTGTGTGCAGAGGAGCAGAGAGAGGGAGGGTTAGGAAACACCCCGAGGGAGAGACAGGCACCCAGGGCAGTGCTCAGGGGAGGGCAGACCCCACCACAAGAGCTCAGAGCTTCCTCAAGGAGCATCCTGGTCCTTGGGAGCTTCCTCAAGGAGCATCCTGGTCCTTGGGAGCTTCCTCAAGGAGCATCCTGCTTGAGTGGCAGTACCCCCCACATCCCCCCTACTCCTCCCTGTCCCCGTACCGCGTCTCCCATGGCGATGGTGGGCAACTGGAGAGGGACTGTAACCTGGGACAGCGCCTGCCAGCCTGGGAAGGGGGGACAGAGACCAGCAGCGTCCCCACCCGGCCCCTACCCAGCGATGGGGCAGGGTGAGGGGACAGCGAGGGGAACGGACAGCAGGGGGGGCTGGGGGGACCCCACCCGTACTCACACAGCAGCAGCAGCATCACCACCCGGCCCGGCTCCATCGCCCAGCCAGTAACGGTCCCACCGCATCAATAACGACCCCACCGCGCTGGTTCCGCGGGTGCGGTTGGGCTCTGCCCGGCCCGGGAAAGCAGAGAGAAGAGGAAAACAGCTTCGTACAAAACCGGCATCTTTATTGCTCGTCTGTTCCTTTACAAAGAGGGTCAGTAACAAGCCCTTTCAGCAGCTCCCCCCCCCCCCCCAGCACTGGAGCGCAGCGGGGATGGTTCTGCAGAGCACAGGAAAGCTTGTGAGATGGGGACTGGGACAGGGATGTGGCCTCTGCTTTCTCCAGGTCTCCTCCTGGGGCTGGGCTAAGCATCCACTTTAAAAAAGGAAAAAAAGTCAGTAGTCATCTTCAGGTCCCAACATGGGTCCAATCCCAGCTCTCTCCTTCCCCACAGGACCACACGCTCGCTGCCCAGCATCTCCAGTACTGCACCGTGTGTGCTGGAAGGATAAAACCCTCTTTATCCATTAAAAGGCACCGTTTTTCAGCATAGTTTTAGTTCACATGTACAGTTTCCAATAAATCGAGTCCAGCCCCTTTCAGATGACTTCATTCCCTGGATTCCTGGGGGTGCTGGGGGGTGCCAGGGTGGCCATGAGGCAGCAGTGTGCCCTGGGGCTGAGAGAGACAATGGGATCCTGGGGGCATCAGGAGGAGTGTGGGCAGCAGGTGACAGGAGGGGATCCTCCCCCTCTGCTCTGCCCTGGGCAGGCCCCAGCTGGAGTGTTGTGTCCAGTGCTGGGCTCCCTGGGATCAAACAGCCAGGGATCTCCTGGAGAGAGTCCAGAGGAGGCTGAGGAGATGCTGAAGGGCCTGGAGCATCTCCCCTGGGAGGAAAGGCTGGGTGAGCTGGGGCTGTTCAGCCTGGAGAGAAGAAGACTCAGGGGGGACCTGATCAATGTCTCTCAATATCTGAAGGATGGGGTGCAGGGGGAATGGCCAGCCCCTTTTCAGTGTCTGTGGGGACAGGACAAGGGGCAATGGCTGCAAGTTGGAGCACAGGGAGTTCCACACCAACCTGGGGAGGAACTTTTCCCCAGTGAGGGTGAGGGAGCCCTGGGACAGGCTGCCCAGGGGGTGTGGAGTCTCCTTCTCTGGAGAGATTCCAGCCCCATCTGGACACTGACCTGTGTGCCCTGTCCTAGGGACCCTGCTCTGGCAGGGGGTGGGACCCCAGGAGCTCTCCAGGTCCCTTCCAACCCCTACAGCTCTGTGAGTCTGTGATTCATCCTGCTCCCTGCAGAGCAAGTCGTTAGGGCCAGCCCCAAGCCAGCAGAACACAACAACCATTAGGAAGCAATTATCTTGGAATAAAAGATCTTCTCCCCCACCCCCAAACACATCTGGTGATATTCTAGGTGATGTTTTATGTTATTCTAATAGTGTTATAAATCTTAGTCTAAGTTTACAGGAAATCACAGGAATTCAAGTATTGTAATACTGCAAATGCAAACACTATATATATATATATTTATATGTGTATTTACAGAGAAAATCTTTTTTGGCAATCTTACAGGGGATTTCACCAAGTGAGTTTGCACTTGGTGGTGAGCACAGGGTGAGGAAGCCAAGCACTCTCTTCACTCCTTTTACTTTTCAGCAAGTCTGTGCAACAAGCATCTGTTTGTGAACCCCCCCCCCCAGCATCCAGCTCCCACCCAGGGAACAACTGCATCCTGATTGCCAGCCCCCTAGAGCCAGGTCTCCCCAAGTGCCAGGTCTCCCCAAGTGCCAGGTCTCCCCAAGTGCCAGGTCTCCCCAAGTGCCAGGTCTCCCCAAGTGCCAGGTCTCCCCAAGTGCCAGGTCTCCCCAAGTGCCAGGTCTCCCCAGTCACATCCTGATCACCAGGTCCCTGCCACCACCAGGCCCAAGCATCAGGCCCCTGCCACTGCCAGACCCTGAGTGCCAGGTCCCCCCCAATTGCCAGCCCCCAAACACCAGGTCCCCCCAACCACCAGCCCCCAATCACCAGGTACCCCCAACCAAGAACCCCTGATCACCAGGTCACCACCACCACCAGCCCAACCACTCCTTTACAGAGAGAGATTAACTCCAGGCACAGGCAGCAGCATGGGAAGGACCAGCAGTCCCATCTGGCACAGGTTAGCCTGTCAGCATCCTGACTGACACTAAAGAAGGCTGAGGGTTAGGCCAAAGGGCTGCACTAGCCAACTGGATCCTGTTTACACTGCTCCAAGAAGCAGAACCCCTTTCCACTCCTCCTGCAGGGATTCCTGCACAGTCTTCAGACCCAAAGAGCCAGCTGAGGGCACCCCCAGTGCTCTTAAAACCCCAAATCTAGCTGTGTGTCTTATCATAGAATCCCAGCCTGGTCTGGGTTGGAAGGGACCCCAAGGGTCCCAGAGCTCCAACCCCCTGCCACAGGCAGGGACACCAACCTCAGGCCTGGAGCTACACAAGGTTGCCCAGGGCCCCAGCCAACCTGGCCTGGAACACCCCCAGACACGGGGCACCCACCCCCTCTCTGGGCAGCCCCTTCCAGCCCCTCACCACTCTCTGCAAAGAACTTCCCCCTAAGATCCAATCTAACCCTTCCCTCCTCCAGCTTCACTCCATCCCCCTTGTCCTGCCAGGCTCTGCCCTTGAACAAGCTGATTCCCCTCCTGTTCCTCTGCTCCCTTCAGGCACTGGCAGGCTGCAATGAGGTCCCCCCACAGCCTTCTCTTCTCCAGGCTGTTCCAGCCCCTCACCACTCCTGTAGAAAACTTCCCCCTAATATCCAATCTAAACCTTCCCTCCTCCAGCTTTAAACCATTCCATTATGTCTTCTCATCCCCATTCATATTAGTGGACATTAGTACAGGACTCTCATTTAGCAACTCACTAATTGAAAAGCCATTAAACTCTGTATAGCAACGGCTTAGTGTCAGTCAGCATGAAGGTAAGTGCATCACTACACATCAACACACACAGAACATGCAGAAACATGTTTACAGCATCTTTATCCTCCTCTGAGAAAGCAGACTGATGCATTGCTTCACCTGTGCTGCTGAGGTGGGAAGGGATAACGTTTCCCACTCCACATAAAACACTCTGGAATCAACTGGCCTGATTTCCTTGCTTTGAAAGCAGTACAGGTCACTTCAACTCCTTGCTTGTAGGTTTTGGGGAAGATGACAATAAATTGGATCATTTCCTATTATTGGGGTGGGAAATCAAAAGCAATTCCCAAGTGCTGTAGGGTTATAAAATGATTTAGCTGTGGGCTGCTCTGCTCCCAGCACTGCCATGGTTCACAAAGCCACAATACTCAGAGCTTCAAAAGGGTTTGATGGTCTCAGTTCCTGTAGCTTTGGTAGAGGTATTTAGGTTTGGAGCTTTACATTCCTTGTTGGAACCTTGTTTGCCTTGTTCCTGGGCTGGAGAAGGAAGGCTTTCTGGGATTGCCATGGGCTGGCTCAATGCAAGAAGGGTAACTGCAATTTCAGCTCTCAGCAAACAGGTCTGCTCATGGGAAGAGCCCAAAGAAGCCCAAAGCTATTTGGGAGGCAAAGGCGCCGGTCGAGAAGGAAAATACTGTCCCTGAGGTAAGAGTTTCTGCTGGGATGGAGGAGGTCCCTGAGGTGTGCATCTCTGTTGAGGAGGTGGTGGCCTGCAAGGGGACAAAGAGAAAGTGTCAGGTCAGGGGACCACAGGCACGACTCGCATCGCTCTCCCCTCTCCTGGCACTGTGGAGACACCCCAGCCCCTCTTTGCACCAGCTCCGCTGCTTCTCAGCACCTCTGCTTCTTCCCCAAAGGCTGCCATCGATGGTCAGACTCTGCTGACCACCTCCTGACACCCTCCCCTCACTAAACACACTGCTTTCCCCCAAAACAGGCTAACAGACCCCTCCCAACTGTCCCCCCAACAGGAGCTGCTTTGAAGCGTTCCCTCTCGACACCCTGCCCTCTCCAGACATGTTGCAGCAGAGGGATTCCACCTCTGGAGCAGGATTCAAAAGCAAAACTCAAAGGAAAACCTGTTCAAAGTCAAGGAGAAGTGATCCTGGGACTTGTATCCTGTTTAACAAGGCCAAGGGCAGAGTGCTGCACATGGGACAGAACAACCCCCTGCAGAGATACAGGCTGGGGGAGACTGGATGGAGAGCTGTCAGGCAGAGAAGGGGGTGTTGGGTGACTGCAGGCTGAACAGGAGCCAGCAGTGTGCCCAGGAAAGCCAAGGGCATCCTGGCTTGTGTCAGACCCAGTGTGGCCAGTAGGGCTGGGGAGGGGATTGTGCCCCTGGACTGGGCACTGGGGAGGCTGCACCTCCAGTGCTGGGTCCAGTTCTGGGCTCCTCACCATCAGAAGGACATTGAGGTGCTGGAGCCAGTCCAGAGAAGGGCAACCAGGCTGGGGAAGGGGCTGGAGGGCAAATCCTCTGAGGAGCAGCTGAGGGAGCTGGGGGTGTTGAGCCTGGAGAAGAGGAGGCTGAGGGGAGACCTTCTCCCCACCTCCCCTGCCCTGCCAGGAGGGTGCAGAGAGGTGGGGGATGGTCTCTTCAGCCAGGGGACAGGAGATGGGACAAGGGGCAATGGGCTCAAGCTGCCCCAGGGCAGGGGCAGAGCAGGTGGGAGGGAAAAGTTCTTCCCTGGCAGAGCTGTCAGGGCCTGGCCCAGGCTGCCCAGGGAGGGGCTGAGTCACCCCCTGGGTGTGTTTAAAAAAGGGGAGATGAGGTGCTCAGGGATCTGGTTTAGCACAGGATGGGGATGGTTGGACTTGATGATCTTAAAGGTCTTTTCCAACCTGGTGCTGCTGTGAACTTGGCAATAACGTTCACAAATCAGCAACAAGAGATTCTTGAGTCCTTTCTTTCCAAGCTGCCTATTCTGAGAAGCCTTTTATTCACCTGTGTGCAGGGCTGATCTGGCCCCAGAAAAGGATCTGAGACAAGTTAATCAGAACACAGCTGTAATGAAACCAACACTACAGGTAACAGCACTTGAGTTCCACAGCCTGAAACAGAGCAGAACCTTCTTGCAAGACAAGGTCCTGCTCACATATGTGCCCCAAAACCCTAATGCTCCCTGAGATAAGAGCAATGACAATCTATATCCATCAGCAGAACTGCCAATACTTATTTGCAGTAACTCAACTGACCTGGTTGGAAGCTTCTGTGCTGCTTGGTATTGAGGAGATGGGTAGTAAGACTGGTGGTAAGCTTGCTGAGGGTGCTGGTTAAGTGGGTAAGATGGAACAGGAAAGGTATTGGGTTCCATATCCTAGGAAGAAAGCATCATTAGAATGTTGTACAAGTCTGTGCTTAGGAGACTGCAATCCCTGCTTTGTTACTTAAGTGACATTTAAGCCCATTTGCAAAGAAAAACTTGCAAGTTTTTCTTTGCAAATGGTCTTAAATGTCACTTAAGTAACTCAAATTTTTGAGTCACCCACCCTGGGTGTGTTTAAAAACAGGGTAGATGAGGTTCTTAGGGATCTGGTTTAGCACAGGATGGGAATGGTTGGATTTGGTGATCTTAAAGGTCTTTTCCAACCTGGTGATTCTGTAAGCCTGGAAATGTCAGGGTTGCTCTTTCCTTCTGAGAAACTCAGGAGAAAGAAGCCACAACAGTCTGCAAAGTACAGTGTTTTTGGAAACTCAGGCTACTCATGGTTTGTTCTGCAAGCTGGTTTGGGTAGTTACTGCATCCAGGGAGAGAACTGGTGTGCAGCTGGCAAGGTATGCTCCTCTCTGAGTTCCCTTTGCAGAGTAAATAAAAGGGGGGGGGGAGAAGAGCAGGTAAAGCACTTGCCAAGCCAAGCACAGCCCAGAAAACACCATGAACAGTGGGAAACTGGGCAGTTCCCCACCTACACCTTAGGAAACAAGCAAAGGGGAAGCTTGATTTGAGGAAATTAAACAGCAAAGCAACTTTGAAGGTTCTATAAGGGCAAAAAAAAAGGAATACATAAGCCACCTTCACCTGTTACTTTAGAGTAACAGATGATAGCTACTGAAGAGCAGATCATTCCTACCATGGGTGCACCTCTTGGGGCGTAGGGCATGCCATGGGAGAAGCCTCTGTGGTGGTAGCCTCTGGGTTCTGCTTCTGTTTGAGGAGGTGGAGACTGGAGTGACCTGAAACCCAAGTGAGGTGTGAGGACATGATCTTGGCAGGAGGACTGTAGAAGCTATGAATGTGAGAACCTCCCACCCACCAGGTGGAGGGACACTCAGACTTTGTATCTCAAGGTCAGGAAGCTCCTATCAACCACATACCTCACAAGCAACAGATCCCTTTTCCCTCTTCAGGGTTTATTTTACCATTTTATGCCAAAGATGGGAGCCAAAAATAGAAAACCCATCACCAACACACACCAAAAAGAAGCAGAATGGTGAAACTAAAGTACTCTGCTCCCTCAATTTAAGATGAATTTATCTTTTCCATCACTCCATGCAGGAGCCTTTGCCTGCCATCCATTTAGTCTGGCCCCTGGGGAGGAATAACTGCTGGAATCAGGACAGGCTGGGGGGGAGCTGCTGGAGAGGAGCTCTGTGGAGAAGGACCTGGGGGTGCTGGGGGGTGACAGGGTGGCCATGAGCCAGCAGTGTGCCCTGGGGCTGAGAGAGACAATGGGATCCTGGGGGCATCAGGAGGAGTGTGGGCAGCAGGTGACAGGAGGGGATCCTCCCCCTCTGCTCTGCCCTGGGCAGGCCCCAGCTGGAGTGTTGTGTCCAGTGCTGGGCTCCCTGGGATCAAACAGCCAGGGATCTCCTGGAGAGAGTCCAGAGGAGGCTGAGGAGATGCTGAAGGGCCTGGAGCATCTCCCCTGGGAGGAAAGGCTGGGTGAGCTGGGGCTGTTCAGCCTGGAGAGAAGAAGACTCAGGGGGGACCTGATCAATGTCTATCAATATCTGAAGGATGGGATGCAGGGGGAATGGCCAGCCCCTTCTCAGTGTCTGTGGGGACAGGACAAGGGGCAATGGCTGCAAGTTGGAGCACAGGGAGTTCCACAGCACCATGGGGAAGAACTTTTCCCCAGTGAGGGTGAGGGAGCCCTGGGACAGGCTGCCCAGGGGGTGTGGAGTCTCCTTCTCTGGAGAGATTCCAGCCCCATCTGGACACCGACCTGTGCAGTATGAGCTGGGGAGCTGCTTTGGCAGGGGGTTGGACCCCAGGAGCTCTCCAGGGCCCTTCCAACCCCTACAATTCTGCGATCCTAGCCTGGAATATGCTTCCATATTTGGGTAGAGGTTTGTGTGACCAAAGCTCTGTGCACTACAGGGCAAAAGGAGACAGTAAGGTGGTGACAGTACTTACGAGTGGCAGCGTGACATTAACCTCCTGTAGCATCGCTTCAGCCTGTCTCTTTTCACAAATGCCAGGACAACAGCTATAAGGAGTGGGAGGACCAGGAAAAAAAACACCAGCAGCCCATTCCTCAGTGAGGTGTCTTTGTCTGATGGGGACAAAACAATGGAGAAGAAGAAATAAGGAGTATTACCTGGTATCCCCACCACTTGGCTGACTGTAGCAGTGAGTAGTCAGGAGGGCTGGTGCTACAACTGTTTTCCATTCTTCCTAGAAAAACCTACATCATCTATTCAAGCTGCAAGATATATGCCCAAATATAGTCTCTTCTCATTATATTTTCACTGGGATGGCCTGGTCAGAGATGAAAGAACTGGATATGCTGTGATACCCAGGGCTGTAACAGCATATTGAGTTACTAGATCAATACCTAATTTTTCTTCTGCTACATCACTGAGATGATCTTCTGAGCTCATCTGACTTGAGGAAAACAGAGTTTCTGCCCTTTGGTCTGATCCTAAACCTCCTCCTTCTCCCACCATTGTTTGCTGGAGGCAAAGAACTCAGGTTTTTAACCATTTCCATGTTTTTATATGCAGCAAGTTTCTCCACTGCAGGCTGTAGAGGGAAAAAAAAGCAGCCTTTCCCTTTGTCTGATGACTTGAGGCTTCTGTGTGATTCCCCCAGCTGACACTGCATCAATAGAGCATCTAAACACTTCCCCCCAGCCCCTCACTATCTCATGAAAATAGAGTCTTCAAGGTCACTCTCCCAGCTTGGCTGCAGAAAAATCCAATGGGATCTTGATCCACGGTGGTAGAAATCCCCCAAGGGCCCTCCAAACCCCCCATCTCCCCCCAAAAAGGGCCCTCCAAATCCCCCCCCAAAAAAGGGCCCTCCAAAACCCCACCTCCCCCCAAAAAAGGGCCCTCCAAACCCCCCCACCTCCCCCCAAAAAAGGGCCCTCCAAAACCCCCCACCTCCCCCCAAAAAAAGGGCCCTCCAAAACCCCCCCACCCCAGTTTCTCTCCATCTTCCCCAGCACACCAAGAGCGCCAAGTGCAACCCCTCGAGTCCTGCCCCTTAACCAGCATCAGTCTGCAAATGAGACCTGCCAGAGAGCCCAAGCACCACAGAACCCACTGCTCCAGAGCAAATGGGTGCTCTGCACCCCAGCCCAGCACCCCTTGCCACAGGACAGGCTGGCAGCTCTGAGCTGCTGGGGGTTACTTGCCATTATAGGGAGGGCCACTGTCCACACTTCCCCCGTAGCCTTTAGTGTCACAGTAAGGAGGGGCCCAGCCTGGTTCACAGTGACAGTTCCTGTTGTTATTGCACACCTGTAGCCAACACAAAACACCACAGTGAAGTTCTGTTTGCTAAGAAGTACTTGAAAAGCCACCAGGCAGCAGCCACCACCTCTCTGCTCTGTCCCTTCTGTAGCACTCAGCATGGAGGATTTTAACCAGTTATCACCCACATCAATTCTAACTACTCCTTGGCCAGGCAACTCAAGGTATTTTGGGACTCAGAGCAAGCACAGGATGAGCTTCCAAAGATTTGCTATCCCAGTGGCTCAAAGAATATGGCTTTTCCTTTTATTTTTGGTGAAGTGCAGAGATTTATGTTACATTAGTCATACCAGAATTGGGAAATACCCTTACCCAGCAACAAAAGCATCTTTAGATGGCTTGGAAAACCCCAGTGTTCTTGTGACAAAGTTGTCCAAGGATCTCATGTAGAATTACTGCCAGTTCTACCAGTTACAGCCCAAGAAGGCCAGCCCATAAGAGTGAAAGGCTCTGCTTACCCCATGCCCATGACACTGCCTCTCCACGTCACAGTCGTAGTTCAGAACAGAGGCACTCACACACTGGAAGTGCCTGCAGATCTAGGGGAATTGGGAGATGCACACAAATGAAGGGAGGGTGGCATTTCACCCACCTATTCCACCTTCCCCCCCCCCACCTATTCCACCTTCCCCCCCCCCCCCACCTATTCCACCTTCCCCCCCCCCCCCCACCTATTCCACCTTCCCCCCCCCCCCCCACCTATTCCACCTTCCCCCCCCCCCCCCACCTATTCCACCTTCCCCTCCACCTCCCCGTGCTCTGCTGGCTGCCTGCTACCCAGAGCAGGGTGCTGAAGCCCCTCTGAGCTGGCTGAGCACAAAGGCAGCCTCAAGCTCTTCATGTGATGAACCCCAGCTCTACAGGAACACTACAAAAGGCTTCTCAGTACAGTGCCTGAACTGTCACTGAAGCCTTTTGTCCCCACTCTGAATGTTTAACAAGGCCAAGGGCAGAGTGCTGCCCCTGGGACAGAACAACCCCCTGCAGCTACAGGCTGGGGGAGCCTGGCTGGAGAGCTGTCAGGCAGAGAAGGACCTGGGGGTGTTGGGTGACTGCAGGCTGAACAGGAGCCAGCAGTGTGCCCAGGTGGGCAGGAAAGCCAAGGGCATCCTGGCTGGTGTCAGACACAGTGTGGCCAGTAGGGCTAGGGAGGAGATTGTGCCCCTGGACTGGGCACTGGGGAGGCTGCACCTTGAGTGCTGGGAAGCCTGTTCCAGCCCCTCACCACTCTCCCTGCACAGAACTTCCCCCTAATATCCAATCTCTCCCCCTTCCCTCCTCCAGCTTCACTCCAGCCCCCTTGTCCTGCCAGGCTCTGCCCTTGAACAAGCTGATTCCCCTCCTGTTCCTCTGCTCCCTTCAGGCACTGGCAGGCTGCAATGAGGTCCCCCCACAGCCTTCTCTTCTCCAGGCTGAGCCAGCCCAGCTCCCTCAGCCTCTCTCCAGAGGGGAGCTGCTCCAGCCCTCTGAGCATCTCCCTGGCTCCTCTGACCCCTCTCCAACAGCCCCACATCTTTCTTGTCCTGGGCCCCAGCTCTGGACACAGGATCCAGCTGGGGCCTCCCCAGGGCAGAGCAGAGAGGGACAATCCTCTCCCTGTCCTCCTGAAACTTTTATTCACATGAAACCCCCAGAATTACTTTAAGAAATCACTTTTTAACTTGTTGATTACCTTTCCATCACCACATTTGGTGCCTTCATTCACCATTCCTGGGTCTGGGACATCAGAGCCTAGCTGGAAATCTACACCCCAGCAGCCAGTGTCTCGATTGGGAGTCCAGATAATTGCTGGTTTAATCCCAAAGACAGGCATAGCCTTCACATTTTCACACTGCAGCTTCCCACACATGGCATTCCTACAACAGCAACATATGGACACTGTAGTGACACTTCATTCTGAGAAGACAACCAGCACACACACCAGTCAAGAGGATGTTTTCTTTCTACTGGTAGACACTGTCTGAAGATAAAAATTGAGGCAGCTTGCCAAATTAAATGGAGCTGAGCTTCATTTCAGCTGCAAGAGGATGGATTCATCCCTTCTTTCCATAAGCTGTTGGGATCTTTACATTAAGGACAACACAAGGAGCTGCCATTTGTCTTCCTGGGTGTGAACACTGTAGGAGAAGAGCAATGGGTGACAGGAGATGTGGAACACTCTCTCCTTGCCACAGCCCCACATCTGAACACACACATCCCAAAGCCACAGAACTCAAGTTTCAGTATTAAGGGTAAATCTCCTCTTATCTAAGCACTCTCAATGTGTGTTGGAATGATGCACAAGAAGGTGAGGTGATGGGATAACACCTCTTCCCAATGCACTTGCTAAAACACCCCAAATTAATACTACAGCACTCCTAGAAGGATTCTCAATACTATATTCCTATACATTTAGGAACTTCTTGATGCATAGGGCTGCCCAGAGAGGGGGTGGGTGCCCCGTGTCTGGGGGTGTTCAAGGCCAGGTTGGATGGGGCCCTGGGCAACCTTGTGTAGCTCCAGGCCTGAGGTTGGTGTCCCTGCCTGTGGCAGGGGGTTGGAGCTCTGGGACCCTTGGGGTCCCTCCCAACCCAGATTCTATGATTCTAGGGCTCAACTCACCAGCTGGCACATTTCTTGTAGTCATGGCCATGGAACCCACAGTTGCCAAATCTGTCGCCCTTGGAATTCACTTCAGTAAAACAGATGTTGGGGGCTGCTTTGGCTTCTGCAAACAACAGATGCCCCCCACCCCCAGACAGAGAGGTCAAGTTAAATAGGGACAGAAACACCTCATTATTATCATCATCATGTTGCCTTTACCCAGCCCAATTCTCCTGCTACACCTAGTGTTTTCTGTGCAGTACTGAGAGATTAAGGACTTGAGCAGAACAGGGAAGAGGTGGGAGAGACAGTGCTATGGGGTAAAGAGTAATAGAGAAATAGTCACTTAATGCTGAATCAGTTATCACATTTGGTATCTCTTCATGGCTTCTTGAAGTGTTGATCTGGCTGAGGGTAGGGAGGCTCTTCAGAGGGATCTGAACAGGCTGGACTGATGGGTGAGACCAGTGGGATGAGGTTTAACAAGGCCAAGGGCAGAGTGCTGCACATGGGACAGAACAACCCCCTGCAGAGATACAGGCTGGGGGAGCCTGGATGGACAGCTGTCAGGCAGAGAAGGACCTGGGGGTGTTGGGTGACTGCAGGCTGAACAGGAGCCCAGGTGGGCAGGAAAGCCAAGGGCATCCTGGCTTGTGTCAGACCCAGTGTGGCCAGTAGGGCTGGGGAGGGGATTGTGCCCCTGGACTGGGCACTGGTGAGACTGCACCTCCAGTGCTGGGTCCAGTTCTGGGCTCCTCCCCATCAGAAGGACACTGAGGTGCTGGAGCCAGTCCAGAGAAGGGCAACCAGGCTGGGGAAGGGGCTGGAGGGCAAATCCTCTGAGGAGCAGCTGAGGGAGCTGGGGGTGTTCAGCCTGGAGAAGAGGAGGCTGAGGGGAGACCTTCTCCCCACCTCCCCTGCCCTGCCAGGAGGGTGCAGAGAGGTGGGGGATGGTCTCTTCAGCCAGGGGACAGGAGATGGGACAAGGGGCAATGGGCTCAAGCTGCCCCAGGGCAGGGGCAGAGCAGATGGGAGGGAAAAGTTCTTCCCTGGCAGAGCTGTCAGGGCCTGGCACAGGCTGCCCAGGGAGGGGCTGAGTCACCCCCTGGGTGTGTTTAAAAAAGGGGAGATGAGGTGCTCAGGGATCTGGTTTAGCACAGGATGGGGATGGTTGGACTTGATGATCCTAAAGGTCTCTTCCAACCTGGTGCTGCTGTGATTCTTTACAGCCCTACATACCAGAAGCCCCACTGTAACAGGAATGATCAGCACAAGAAAATTACTACTTGGCTCACCAGCAGAGCATTAAATGTAACAAAGGAAGAATGTGTGAAGGCTGAGCCATAAACACCACTACTTCAAACCCTCTGCCAAAGCCAGCTGCTCTTTGTCACAGGAAACCAAGTAAACAGAAGCTTAAACAAATGTAGCATGGTGTTTTAGCTACATCTCCTACAATTGTAACACTTGACCTCCTTACTTGGGCCAAAGATGTGCTGACACTGGGCATCATAGTACTGGCAGACCCCATTGTAGCAGTAGGCTTCCCCATGGTGGCATGGGTGACCATTCTGGACAGTGAAGTCTGGCTGGCAGAACTGGAAGGTGCCATTGCAGTACTCTGGGAGGTCACACTCATTGCTGCTGGCACGACACACTGTTCCTCCAGGAAGCAGCTGGACAGACAGGAGGGTAGAAATGCATCAGGAAATGGGAATTTTACAGCAGGGATGGTCACAGCACCCAACTCACAATTGGCCCCCCACCCAAAAAGTGGCATTGCTCTGAAGCCCTCACATAGGGTGGGTGCTATGTGTGTGGCAGTTCCCCCTCAGAGATGCACTGGCTAGGTCAATGCTCTTCTTTTTTAACCCTTGAGGAACACTCCCAAGTAACAGGCCCCAGTCTCTGACCTGGCAGTCCTTACAGCAGTCACCATAAGCACACTGGGCACCAGCCCGCAGCCTGCAAGTGCCTGGCTCACAGCAAGGGTCACTTTCACACTCCTGGAAAGAGAAGTGCCATCAATGCCAAGAAATCACTCCCTCTGCCCCACAGAGTCCCCTCTCCAGCAAGGGGCATGCCAGGCTACCCTGGGAGCACTTCTTATGAGGCTTGTGTGCTTTACCTTTGTTGAACCACAGTCACAGTCCTCCCCAGCATCTACCAGTTTGTTCCCACAGTATGGCACACTATATGTTTCATCAGGCCTGGGAACATTGAGCAGGCAGCTTCCCCCTTTGTTGAGAGTCAGCTTCTCAAAATCTTCTGCACTGCAGCTGCTGAAGTTCCTTGATCCCCTGCAACAGAGAACCTGAGCTCATCTTTAAGCCAACCCCACAAGCACCCCCCTCAGCTTGTAGGTAGGGGTTCCCCTTGCTTTCCCCATGAGCTCTGCAAGCAGGGCACAACTCTTGGCATGCAAGAGTACTTTGAAGACAAAGGGTTAAAAATGAAGTGTGTGTGTGTGAAGTGTGGGGAGTTCTGACCCTCAGGAAACACTTTCCCTTCTGTCAGGTACTCACGATGCTCCAGAGCTCATAATGCAACTGCTGGCTCCACAGTCACAGGCACGTTCATCATCGTGGTTCATCCCCAAGTTGTGTCCCAGTTCATGAGCCATAATTGATGCAAACATCTGGATACTGATTCTTCCAAACTGCAGGAGAACAAGCCAGCAAGCCAGAAGAAACTTAGTGGACAGCTTCTCTTGAGAAAGCTGGTGATGATTTGCCCAAAGGACACGTCTGTCATCCTGTCTTGACATGAACAGGATTCTCAGACCAACGTGTGCCTCCTTTCCAAGCAAGCACATGTCATTTGCTTGTAGCCCTCAGACAAACATAGCTGGGACACTCCCTAACAACCTCTACTTCCCAGCACAGCTGCAACATGAACACAAAAACTCGAGTTCTTCACAGCAACTCAAACCTCCTTAAATATGCAAACTCCAATTCCAGGGCTACTGTCACTAGTCCAAGAAAACAGGATCACTGGGACTGCCAGTTATCTGGGATTAGGGATTAGGTTCATTAATGCTCTGTAGTTTCACAGGAAGAGGGCAGTCAAGCTCACTGCTTCAGGAGTTCCCAGCTGGGGAGGCCAAGCAGACATCAGAGGACAGACCTGAGAACACCCACAGCTCCCACAGACTTTCAAGGCAAGGGTGCTTGAAAGATCAGCAGAGAGGGGCCACCCCTTTTTCACACTGAGGAAGGGGAAGGCTGAGCAGAGGATGCAGAATACAACAGAAAAGGTGTGATCCAGGTTCAGAGAAGGGCCAGAAAATGGGTGGGGACCACATAAAAGCCCCCCCCAAGCCACTTCAGCTTTGTTACTGAAGACTGTGCAATTCCAGGGAGATTTCTGGAGTGTGAAACCCTTATGTCAATGCATCATTAAAGGTATCTCACCACATTAATGCCTCCTGCGTGGCTCTTGGAGCATACTGTTCCAACATAGGCCATTCCAGCTGTGCCACCAAAGCCCTTCTTCCTACAGTCACAGGGAGAAAAAGGAAAAGGCTGTCATGCTGCCTGTACACACACACACACACTTCAGCCACACAGCCACTCAATCCATCACTTTGGTTGACCCAGCAGAAGGAAAGGAGCCATCCAGAGGGATCTTGGCAGGTTTGAAAGGTGGCCTGGGTGAACCTCATGAGGTTCAACACTGCCAAGTGTCAGGTCTTGCACTTGGAAGGAATCCCAGTCATAGATCCAGCCTGGGAGAAGAGCTCCTGGGGAGCAGCCCTGTGAGAAGGACCTGGGTGTCACAGTGGGTGAGAAACTCCCCATGAGCAGCAGTGGCTCTGGCAGCTGGGAAGGGAGATGGGATCCTGGGCTCCATCAGCAGAGGGGTGGCAGCAGGGACAGGGAGGGGATTGTCCCTCTCTGCTCTGCCCTGGGGAGGCCCCAGCTGGATCCTGTGTCCAGAGCTGGGGCCCAACACAAGAAAGATGTGGGGCTGTTGGAGAGGGGTCAGAGGAGCCAGGGAGATGCTCAGAGGGCTGGAGCAGCTCCCCTCTGGAGAGAGGCTGAGGGAGCTGGGCTGGCTCAGCCTGGAGAAGAGAAGGCTGTGGGGGGACCTCATTGCAGCCTGCCAGTGCCTGAAGGGAGCAGAGGAACAGGAGGGGAATCAGCTTGTTCAAGGGCAGAGACTGGCAGGACAAGGGGGATGGAGTGAAGCTGGAGGAGGGAAGGGGGACAGGAGAGATTGGGGGGAAGTTCTGTGCAGAGAGAGTGGTGAGGGGCTGGAAGGGGCTGCCCAGAGAGGGGGTGGGTGCCCCGTGTCTGGGGGTGTTCAAGGCCAGGTTGGCTGGCGCCCTGGGCAACCTTGTGTAGCTCCAGGCCTGAGGTTGGTGTCCCTGCCTGTGGCAGGGGGTTGGAGCTCTGTGACCCTTGGGGTCCCTCCCAACCCATGCCAGCCTATGATCCTACAATCACTTCTACTCATGGGTCACAGAACTGCTTCTCCTACTTCCCAACACTACCTCAGGAGCCCTGCCAGAAGCACCACTCCTGACTGCAGGTACAAACATACCAGCTCAGCTTTACCTTCCTGCTCACAGTTCTTTTATTCCTTTTAAACAAAACAAGAGTTTGCAGAGAAAGCTCTCCCCTTCCCCAGCTTCCCTCTCAACATGAGTTTAACAGTCCAGCCTTATAATTGTTTATTTTAATTGGCTCTTAGCTGCCTTTCTGCTACCACCAAACTCCAAAGACTTCTTGTCAACTTCCTTTTCATTACTATCTTGATTCTTTTCTACACACTACTTAAAGCTTAAGGGCAACAGCACAATGGAGTACTTCATAGGAAGGAGTTTTAAAAGCTACCTCTTCTTCCAGCCATTTCAGCCTCTTGAGCTGAATGGTGCTGAGGTGCCTTGGAGAAGCAGCCTCCAGCTCCTGTGAGAAGGAGAACTGCTGCTTTGAATGAGGGCAGGCTGAGCTGCTGCCCTGTGTGTAGTGGTGCTCTCAGCTTCTGCCCTTCCTCACACCATGGGCAGTGACTTCCTAAGGGCTGCTCTATCTGCAGGAGCAGGAAGTGCACAGGGCAGGCAGCCCAGAATCAGGAGAGAGATGACAGCTCAGAAAGCTCTGTGCTGGTTTATGGCAGTAGGGAGGGATAGATGGGACAGACAGGAACAGGCTGCCCAGAGAGGGGGGTGGGTGCCCCGTGTCTGGGGGTGTTCCAGGACAGGTTGGCTGGGGCCCTGGGCAACCTTGTGTAGCTCCAGGCCTGAGGTTGGTGTCCCTGCCTGTGGCAGGGGGTTGGAGCTCTGTCACCCTTGGGGTCCCTCCCAACCCAGCCCAGTCTGGGATTCTATGATTCTATGACAGATTAACAGCACGTGTCAAAGCTCAAGCCATGGAGCTAGCTTCTGGATACTGGGTGCAGCAATCACTTGAAACACCACTCTGCACCATGTTTGTGCCCATTTTCAAGAAGGGAAAGCCTCAGATTACCAGTCTGACAAAGGATTGTCTGAAAGGAAGCTTTAAACAACACAAAAAACTGGAGGACAGGAAGAAATATTGTAATTTAGCAATGTACCTGTCAGAGAGGAGACTAAGTTCAAAGCCCACACAAACCTGCTGATGTTGACTTAGAATTCTGTTTTTCCCCAAGTACCAAAACCAGAGCAGATTGCACTGCTGAAATACCACAGCTCCTTTGGACACTAGAGCACAGATGAGCAGCCAGGAATAGAATAAGCTTCTTAAAGGTCCAAGGGAGGGAACTGCAACTCACAGAACAAACTGGGCACTGTCGTGTCTGCGGCGCAGAACAAGGTTCTTCTCTCGCCACTGGACAAAGTTGGCCAGCACATCCCCAGCACCTCCATCCGTGCTGATGATGTTTTCAGCCTTCCAAATCTCCAGTCCAACCAGTACAATGCGGATGTTCAACATGATGTACATCTGGGGAGGAAACAACAGAGCAGAAAGACCTCTGAAGGCTTTAAAATGAGAACGTGTTGTCTGGTATTGTTTGTCTTATTGCAAGAATCTATGTTGGTTGAGGGGTTTTTCATAGAATCCCAGACTGGGCTGGGTTGGGAGGGACCCCAAGGGTGACAGAGCTCCAACCCCCTGCCACAGGCAGGGACACCATCCTCAGGCCTGGAGCTACACAAGGTTGCCCAGGGCCCCATCCAACCTGGCCTTGGACACCCCCAGACATGGGGCACCCACCCCCTCTCTGGGCAGCCCCTTCCAGCCCCTCACCACTCTCTCTGCACAGAACTTCCCCCCAATCTCTCCTCTCCCCCTTCCCTCCTCCAGCTTCACTCCACCCCCCTTGTCCTGCCAGGCTCTGCCCTTGAACAAGCTGATTCCCCTCCTGTTCCTCTGCTCCCTTCAGGCACTGGCAGGCTGCAATGAGGTCCCCCCACAGCCTTCTCTGCTCCAGGCTGAGCCAGCCCAGCTCCCTCAGCCTCTCTCCAGAGGGGAGCTGCTCCAGCCCTCTGAGCATCTCCCTGGCTCCTCTGACCCCTCTCCAACAGCCCCACATCTCTCTTGTGTTGGGCCCCAGCTCTGGACACAACACTCCAGCTGGGGCCTGCCCAGGGCAGAGCAGAGGGGGAGGATCCCCTCCTGTCACCTGCTGCCCACACTCCTCCTGATGCCCCCAGGATCCCATTGTCTCTCTCAGCCCCAGGGCACACTGCTGGCTCATGGCCACCCTGTCACCCCCCAGCACCCCCAGCTCCTTCTCCACACAGCTCCTCTCCAGCAGCTCCCCCCCAGCCTGTCCTGATTCCAGCAGTTCTTCCTCCCCAGGGGCCAGACTCTCCACTTGCTGTTGTTGAACCCCATCTGGTCTCTCCCTGCCCAGCTCTCCAGCCTGGCCAGGGCTCTGGATGGCAGCGCAGTGTCCTGCCTGGCAGCCACTCCCCACAGACACTGAGAAGAGGCTGGCCAGGTCTCCCTGTGTCCCACCCTTCAGATATTGACAACCATTGATCAGATCCCCTCTCAGGCTTCTTCTCTCCAGGCTGAACAGCCCCAGTTCTTTCAGCCTGTCCCCATAGGGCAGATGCTCCATCATTCCCCCCCTAAGCTCAAGCACAACTTTAACTTACACTGTCAAGGAAGTTTGCCAGTTGCACCATGTGTTCTCTTACTTCTGTTTCACTCTTCCCAAAATCTTCAAACTGTGAGACAAAAAAATAATGTCATGAAGAGATAAAGTTACAAAAGGGAACAAACTGACCTTTTAAAACCACTAACATCCTAACTATTTTGTGCCCAGCTCCATATCTCCTCTCTCTAAATATCAGCCTGGATCCCTGGAGGGGTTCAAGGCTGAGCTGGATGAGGCTTTGGGCAGCCTGGACTAGTGAGAGTGTCCCTGCCCAAGCAGGGGGTTGGAGGTAGATGATCTGAGGTCTCTTCCAACCCAAAGCATGCTGTAATTCTATAAGACAAAAGCATCTTCATTGCTCAACAGCTCAATGTTCAGGAGAAAAAGGCACTGGTGGGTTTTGCCACCCAACAAGAGTTTTCCTCCTTGCATTATTAGATTCCTTGCTGATAGGAACTCTCCATGCCAGACAGTTTACTCTCCCCTGAAGGGTGCTGCACAACACATTTATTCAGTTTTAAGGTTAGCACGTTCCTAAAACCTTGGCTAAAGCATCCATGTCTGTTAATTCCTTTGGGAGTAAGGAAGGCTGAGGGCTTTCAAAGCCATCTCCTGAGGAGGAGGAGGGAGGGAGGGAAAGCAACACACCATCCCTACCTTCTCTTTATCCACAACTATGAACAGCTCCACATATCTGGTTTGATGCAGCACTGCTCTCTTGCTCTGCAGGGAAAGAAAACAAACCAGAGAGTTTTAGACAACCTTATTAATTCAAGTGTAAGCAAAACACCCCCCCATCAAGTCCTACTTCACTTGACACAACCAGTGGTTTAGAGACACACCCAAAGCACCCTGTGCCAAGAATAAAACAAACCCAAGCCAGCAAGTATAATCCAACACAACAATTCCTCAGCATTTCACATGAAAACTTAGCTGCTGCACAAAGATTTCCTGCATTTCAAGGGTGAGGAACCTTACTTTCCACACAGGTTTCTCTGGAAAGCCAGGATACACTTTTTATAAAGGAGCAGAAAGCTACTAAGCAGCAAAGCCAACAACCTTGAAGAGAAATGAGATGTTTTTCATGGTCCTGCTTTTATTGCAGCCTTGTTTCCTAGATAGCCAGGCTTTAAACTGGCAAAGGGAACCTTCACACCAAGCTGTTACCACCCAGAGAGAGGAGAACAGAATAAACATCACAATATTCTGCTGGTTTCTCATATATTTTGTTAATGAGCCTCTCCAACAAGGGGTACTGTTCCTGTCCTTAAAAGCCCCCCAAAAAAGCTCTGCCCCACTCTGCTCTGCCCTGGGGAGGCCCCAGCTGGATCCTGTGTCCAGAGCTGGGGCCCAACACAAGAGAGATGTGGGGCTGTTGGAGAGGGGTCAGAGGAGCCAGGGAGATGCTCAGAGGGCTGGAGCAGCTCCCCTCTGGAGAGAGGCTGAGGGAGCTGGGCTGGCTCAGCCTGGAGAAGAGAAGGCTGTGGGGGGACCTCATTGCAGCCTGCCAGTGCCTGAAGGGAGCAGAGGAACAGGAGGGGAATCAGCTTGTTCAAGGGCAGAGCCTGGCAGGACAAGGGGGATGGAGTGAAGCTGGAGGAGGGAAGGGGGAGAGGAGAGATTGGGGGGAAGTTCTGTGCAGAGAGAGTGGTGAGGGGCTGGAAGGGGCTGCCCAGAGAGGGGGTGGGTGCCCCGTGTCTGGGGGTGTTCAAGGCCAGGTTGGATGGGGCCCTGGGCAACCTTGTGTAGCTCCAGGGCTGAGGTTGGTGTCCCTGCCTGTGGCAGGGGGTTGGAGCTCTGGGACCCTTGGGGTCCCTTCCCACCCATCCCATTCTATGATTATCTATCACTCCACTCTCTGCTGTGTGCAGAAGGAAACTGCAACTGCTTTGTTGAAGCAACTGGAGTTTTCAGCAGTGGAAAATGCTCTCCAAGTCAGAAACCTTGAGTTAAGTGTTAAACCCCCCCAAATCAGGTAAGCTGCTTCCATATTCTTAGCTGAATCCTCACCAGGGGACTGTGGAGGAAAGACTGGGGTACTTACTCGCAGCAGCTGAGTCATACTGGGATGGTGATTCTCCTCCATACCTTCCCCTTCCTGCTCTGCAGTGCTTACCCCACATGTTGTGGGCTCTTTCTTCACATTATCCAATCTATATACAATGTGCTTCGAGCCAGAAGAGGAATCCATGGGCTCAATTCCATAGGTGATGTTCTCTATAGTCACCAGACCCCTGAAATAAGGCAGAGCATGAGAAGTTCTTGCATTAAGCAGGGAGATTGTTACCCAGGTTTCTACAGGAAAGCAACAGAGAGCTAAAGGCATGTCTGTAGGGCAGTCCTTGCATCCCAAGGAAGCAGCCTTGCCCTGGATAAGGGTCTTGACAAACACAGCAAATGAAATGTTTGGGTAAGAGTTTGCAACACCCAAAAAGTCCCAGATCCTGAGCAGAAATCACTGGGTTCAATTCCTACTGCCACTCTGGTGCTTGACTGGGGAAAAAAAAGTATCATCCAAGACCCCAAAATTACAGATATCAGCCCAAAGGTGAAAAAAGATTCCAAACAAATTTGATGTGCCCAAGTTTTAGGGTCAGTTCTGTCAAGTTTGCATAGTGGGAAGTTGGATGCTGTGTACATTGATGGGCCTGGGGGAACCTCATGAGGTGCAACACTGCAGAGTGTCAGGGGCTGCACTTGGGCTGGAAGAATCCCAGCCACAGATCCAGCCTGGGAGAGGAGCTCCTGGGGAGCAGCCCTGTGAGAAGGACCTGGGTGTCACAGTGGGTGAGAAACTCCCCATGAGCAGCAGTGGCTCTGGCAGCTGGGAAGGGAGATGGGATCCTGGGCTCCATCAGCAGAGGGGTGGCAGCAGGGACAGGGAGGGGATTGTCCCTCTCTGCTCTGCCCTGGGGAGGCCCCAGCTGGATCCTGTGTCCAGAGCTGGGGCCCAACACAAGAAAGATGTGGGGCTGTTGGAGAGGGGTCAGAGGAGCCAGGGAGATGCTCAGAGGGCTGGAGCAGCTCCCCTCTGGAGAGAGGCTGAGGGAGCTGGGCTGGCTCAGCCTGGAGAAGAGAAGGCTGTGGGGGGACCTCATTGCAGCCTGCCAGTGCCTGAAGGGAGCAGAGGAACAGGAGGGGAATCAGCTTGTTCAAGGGCAGAGACTGGCAGGACAAGGGGGATGGAGTGAAGCTGGAGGAGGGAAGGGGGAGAGATTGGATATTAGGGGGAAGTTTTTTCCAGAGAGAGTGGTGAGGGGCTGGAAGGGGCTGCCCAGAGAGGGGGTGGGTGCCCCGTGTCTGGGGGTGTTCAAGGCCAGGTTGGCCGGGCAACCTTGTGTAGCTCCAGGCCTGAGGTTGGTGTCCCTGCCTGTGGCAGGGGGTTGGAGCTCTGTGACCCTTGGGGTCCCTCCCAACCCATCCCAGTCTATGATTCTAAGTCTCTGAAGTGGCCACAGACCCTGATTAGAAAATAATCCCAAATTTGTATCAAAGGGTGAGTTATTGTACTCTGATAACAAATTGCAGCTTATTTAATTGGTATTTCAAGTACCTATTAGCTACATGAAGAAAAGGTACCACAGAAAGGCTGTGCAATGGCACCTACACTATTGCAGCTTGGGAATTGAATCCCCACGTGGGTGAACAGCAGTTAAAACCAGAGTGTGAATTTTGTTTCAAGGTTCAGTGACCTGTGAGATTCCTGTGACAACAGGGACACAAAAGACATGTTACCTGAGCCCTGAGCAAGTGCTGACAGCAACCACTGAATCCAGGATCCCCTCCACGTAGCCATGATAATGGCAGTGATCCTGCACAGGGAAACACAGGGGTTACACACAAATAGCTCTACACCCAGTGGGTAATTGCTACACCCTGACCAGCAGTAGTTAGAAATTGATATCAAAACCCATCCCTGGAGGTGTTTAAGGCCAGGTTGGATAGGGCTCTGGGCACCCTGGTATGGTGAGAATATCCCTGCCCATGGCCAGGGGTTGGAACTAGATGATCTTTAAGGTCCCTTCCAACCCAAAGTGTTCTGTGATTCTAGGAGAACATAGTAGGTTTTAAATTTACCACAACTTTTATCTCCAGCTTCAAACATCCCTCTAGCTCTCCCACAGTATCACAGGATTATCTGCAAGAAAAGGCTGAGCCCCAGCTCCCTACAACCTCCTTCCAGGGAGCTGGAGAAGGTCTCTGCTGAGCCTCCTCTTCTCCAGACCAAATAATCCCAGTTCCCTCAGCCTCAGACTTGTGTCCCAGCCCCTTCCCCAGCTCTGCTGCCCTTCTCTGGACACATTCCAGGGCCTCAGTGTCTGTCTTGGAGCGAGGGGCCCAAACCTGAACAGTGTTTCCTTCACTGCCACACCTCAAAACCACTCCTCACCTGCCTTAGCACCACAGGATGGGTATACACAAAGCTAATGAAAACATCAGTGGCACAGGGCTCCAGCCACATCCCTGCCTCTCCATCCTGCAAAGCAGATGCCCTTCCCAACCCCACAGGGCCAGCAGTTCCTTCAGATTTCAGTTTAAAATCCCCCTTCACCCTCTCAAGTCACTCTACCTGAGGCTGGAATCAGAGCTGGCACAGCCAAAGTGTCACAATGCCAGGCAAGCAGGGCTCAGACAAGCAACTGCTCTTAACTTGACCCTAAGCCATCCTACACTAAACTTCTGTCCTCCACCCTGCCTCAAGTATTTGGAGGCCAGCCCCTCCCTACCAGTTTGGGCCAAATCACCCTTCAGGCTTGTAGAAAACAGCTCCACAGAACATTTAACTCTCCAAGGCAAGAAGAGAGGGTGCTATCCTCACCAAAATGTGCTGCTGGGAGGCTTCAGTGGCACAGGACACCCCTCATCAGCAGAGACAGAGTACTTCCCTTTCACCCTCTGTATCTAACACATGGTGGAACCCAGACAAGGGGGTGGTATGGGGCAAATACCCCCCATTTTCTGGGGCAAGCACCTTTCTGAACATCCTTAGAGGTAGATTTGAATCACCTCATGTTTCAGCAGCAACCACAGAAAGCACTGAAGGCATTAATGTTAATCCTTCAGGGCCACTGAAGGGCCACTCATGACTTCATGCAGAAAAAGCATGCTTCCTCTTAGCCCATCACTTTTAAGCAGGAAATAAAATACCCAGCTGACCTCCAGCATGCTATTTTCAAACACAAGAGCCTCTGAATCATGTATGATTAACACTTCCCTTTAAAAAAGCAAGGGTTAAAGGTTAAACAGAAGAAGAGGGAAGCCATTAGACACACACTTGTACTTCTTGTATCACATCAGCTGCTTTGTTTTAACTCTTATTCCACAAAAGCAATTACATTTTCAAAGATAACCTATCAGGCAGCCTGCTAGTGCAGAGAGAGAGGGCTGCAACTGCTTTTTCAGTGGGATAACTCCAATGTAATGCAGGGAGAATCCTTTTCAAGAGTCCTCCAGGCTTGATCTCACTCATCCCTTTCAGTAGTTCCCAAAATTCTGAGCTAACAGAATTCCTAGGTGCTAACAGGCAGCATCACACTACTGAGAGAGTGGTGAGGGGCTGGAAGGGGCTGCCCAGAGAGGGGGTGGGTGCCCCGTGTCTGGGGGTGTTCAAGGCCAGGTTGGCTGGGGCCCTGGGCAACCTTGTGTAGCTCCAGGGCTGAGGTTGGTGTCCCTGCCTGTGGCAGGGGGTTGGAGCTCTGTGACCCTTGGGGTCCCTCCCAACCCATGACAGTCTATGATTCTATAAGATGGGTCAGCAGCTGACTATTGATTTTGATTCATCTGGAAGACCAGATTAAAAGGTGTATATTCAATCATTAGCTCAGCCCAGCCTGCTCTGTGTGTTCTGGCCCCTGTAAGAGGCACAGCCTGCATGCAGCAGCAAGACCAGAGCTGGGTGAGGATTGCTCAGTGTTCAAGTCACCTTCAAGGAAGGGTATCTGAAGAAAGAAATCCTACCTGGATGTCTGGGTATTTGGTCTGCAGCTTCCCCTCCTTATTATAGGTATAAACTGTGAAATCTTTGGGCAGCAGTTCTCTGTAAGGGAAGGGGAGAAGGATAGGAGAGGAATTTCATGGGATATGACACTGTAGCAGAGCAGCAAGATGATCTCAATCAGAACTTGCATGAGTACATCCAATTAAAGAAGGAAATATTCAAAAAGGAGGGGGGGGGGGGAAGGGTTAACAAAGAAATGGTGCATTTCCATGGCAAAATCTAAGATATCAGAGTGGTGGATAAGTTAATGAAAGCAAAACAATCACCCCAGCTCAGGTAAGCAAGGTAAAACCCATTAAGCTGAGCTAAAAGCTTGCTTTCATGCTAATCATAATGAAATAAAAGCAATCTTTTAAAATCACAGCAGTCAGCCTGCTGCATACAACTTCTCTTCCCCAGCTTTGGGAGGAAGTATATCAGGAAAGTCTCCCCCAGTTGATTGCTGACACATACTGGGACATCCCTTGATGCAGCACAGCTGAATTCCCATGTTTCCCAAGGTTGGGGGATTGGCAAGTGGCAGCTAGAGAACCCCAGGGGCTTCTACACTTAAATAGTTACCTCTTTTTGTCTATTATCAGGGCAGTTTTTAGCAACAATAGCCTTAAATTCAAGCCAGACAACAGCTATATTGCCTCTAAGTTCTGGGTATTAACACCTTGGATATAGTCAGCTTCTCCTTTATTAGTATTCTTGTGCTGCTGAGACAGGGGAAGAAAAACCCTGAAACAATAAACAAAACCCAGGAGAAAGTGAAAATATTTACTTGACATATAGTCCAGTTTGTTTATTTTTCAGCTGGGGATGGAGAGAAGTCATTTCAGATCCCCTTTGAGCAAACTATTGCTTCCTTCAGGGAGAGGGATCACCAGGGCTGCTGGCTGATAGCCAAGACTGTGACCAAATCCACTTTCATCCTCTTTCCTCTGCAGATTTCAGAGCAGGCATGTAAAGAATCTCAAGCATCAGAGCTCACACACTACCTGCCAGCTCATTCTTTGGACCCAACAGAGAGAATTCAAGAAATCAAAGGAAATTCTTCACTCACTTGTTCTTTTCTAGATGAATGGTGTATTCTCTCCCCTCTATCTCAAGAGCATACGACACCTTGTCCTGAAGAGAAGGATAAAAAGTTGCTTTTTACTCATGTTAATGGATAAAAGGTTCTTTGAAATCAATAAAAGTTTGGCAGAAAGCAGTGTCTGCAAGCTCCATCACTGCTGCATTCAGATCAGCATCATCACCCCTGTGACTCAGGGCCAGGCTGTAGAGATACAGCTGCAGTTGCTGGTGATGCAGCTCACACCAACAACATTCAGACCCAGTGTAGCCCTCCCTTCAATCTGAGCTAGCTCTCCCATCATGGTTCTTGCTGGTGACCCAACCAGGGAGCAGGTGTTCCTTGTGCTCCTGCCACCTTCACTGAGGCTTTGCAATGAGAAGCTGAGTGCAGCCATCAGGATTTACCCTCCCATCCCATGTCCCCACATCAAAATTGCCAGAGATTGAGCTAATAAACTTTCTTTCCTAAAGCCAGACCAGGAATCATCCTGTGTGGGTGAAACTGAAACCTATTTTATAACTGTCCCCTACTTCCAGAAACCTGGCATCCCTTCCTGTGTGACTGGGGAGAAGTCACATGAAGGAAGCTATTTCCAAATAGCTTTGTGGTTTTCTTAGTCCTTGTTTTCTAAGGCTTCCCCAGAAAAACTCTTAGTGACAGCTGGAAAAGGACAATCCAGTTTTAATACTGAACATTCCCAGTGAGGCAGTACCTCCACAGCCCTGAGCTAGCCAAGTTCTACACTCAGCAATTGGGGTCCTTAAATATGAAGTGGATAAGCTGAATCACCTGACCATGACATTAAATATCACAGCAGGAATACTAGCCAACAACTGTAAAATCCTGCAAGGCATTATTGTTAATAACACATTCTGCCAATGTTTATAAGATTTGGGACCAAACACAGTCAGTTTAATCCAAATACTCTGAAGTTTGCAGGCTTTAGTTACATGGCTACAGCAGAATAATGCAGGCTGGAAAGTACTGCTGGAGTTTTGCTTAATCCACTCCCTCCCTGCTGCTTAAAGTGGCTACAGAGTTGGCCCAGGCTGCCCAGGGCCTCCTCCATAGAATCCCAGACTGGTCTGGGTTGGAAGGAACCCCAAAGGGTCACAGAGCTCCAACCCCCTGCCACAGGCAGGGACACCAACCTCAGGCCTGGAGCTACACAAGGTTGCCCAGGGCCCCATCCAACCTGGCCTTGAACACCCCCAGACACGGGGCACCCACCCCCTCTCTGGGCAGCCCCTTCCAGCCCCTCACCACTCTCTCTGCACAGAACTTCCCCCCAGTCTCTCCTCTCCCCCTTCCCTCCTCCAGCTTCACTCCATCCCCCTTGTCCTGCCAGTCTCTGTCCTTGAACAAGCTGATTCCCCTCCTGTTCCTCTGCTCCCTTCAGGCACTGGCAGGCTGCAATGAGGTCCCCCCACAGCCTTCTCTTCTCCAGGCTGAGCCAGCCCAGCTCCCTCAGCCTCTCTCCAGAGGGGAGCTGCTCCAGCCCTCTGAGCATCTCCGTGGCCCTCCAGTCAGACTTTGAACACCTCCCAGTATAATGATTCCCCCAGCTCTCCAAAACTTGTTCCAGTGCTTAGTAACTCTCACCATGCAGCTTCTACCCCTGTATCAAAACCCCCACTCACTGTGGCAACTTGTAACCTCTGGAGCAGGGAGGTATTTGCTGGAACTCAGCTAAAGGCACCACTGAGGTAATACTCTCCTGTATGGATGGACACAGGTTTGCTGCTACATGGGTCTGACAGCCTTTTGTGACAATTTCAGGTCAGTTTTGGGTGGATCTTAGCAGGAAAGTGACATTAAACTGAAGGGATTTTAAGCTTGCTCAGTACCTGCAGTGAGGAGATGTTGGAAGCCTCTCGCCGTTCTCTTCCTAACCTCTGTGGGACTACAACTTCATAGGAAGACAGCTCAGAGACCTGCTGGAAACCTAGAAAGCAGAACAGAAACACTGGCTAAAGAAACAAGGCAATCAGAAGGATAAAGGCACAAGGAAGAAGAAGCTATTGCAGGAAAAGCTCCTTCAGTAGGAAGGAGGAAGCCTGGGATTCCCGTTCAGGTCTCCAGCTTACCACAGCCCCTGGAGCTGGGCTGTTCAGTGTGGGTCTGCAGAACCTTCTGCTGTACACAGGAGAGCACAGAGCAAATTCTGGAGCAGAGAACACTTGGGTTGGCTCATAAAAGGGCAGAGAAACCCCAACATTTCCAGGATTTCAAAGCACAAGCTTTGCTTTCCAAACTTGCCTGCTTGCACCATCGCCTTCCATCAGCAGGAATCTGTGTGCTCAACAAAGCAGGTCAGCAGAGAGAGAGCTTCTTCAAGGACACACAGAAAGACAGCATCAAAATCAGGTGTCCTACACTGCAAAGCTGCAGAACCACACCAGCTCAGCCACACAGCCTCTCCAGTTTAACTCCCAGGGGCTCCAGCAGCCCCTGTGCTTCCTAACAGCACAGCAGCACAACGCCAGCCCAGCAGAGCTCAAACTTCTGATACTGGGCCAGCACTACTCATGATGTTCTTAGACAGCTCTTAAGGACCTTAAACAAACAAGGGAGGTGAAACAAATGCAGGCAACAAAGCAGCCTTTTGCAGATCATGCTAGAAATGATTTGCATATGCAAGATGAGACAGATCCTCTGAGCAAACAAAAGGCTCTGGTCCAAGTTTCCCTTATGAGGCACCCTGTTTGCAAGCAAAGGTTCTGTATCCACTCTGTTAACAACAATAAACTCCACATGTAAATGACTTTTCCCATCAGGAGCTGTTGTCTGCCTGTGCCTGGCTCTGGAGGGGAAGCAGGAGGTGGGACGCCAGGGAATGTGGCAGGATTCAGAGTTTTACTAGCTCATGGCAATGGAATCAGTGAGCTCATCAGAGGAGCCTCAACTCCCCGACCCAAAGGTAGGGGGAAGGGAATGGTTATCCTTCTCAGCACTGCTTGTGTCTCCAGAAAGAGCTGCCAAAGGCAGGGGGTGGTGAGGGGATGTTTTAGTTTCTGAGATCCTCCAAAATCTCTCTCTGAGTGGGACCATGATGCTGCAACTCACTTAAAACCCAGCCATGCCAAACCTCACACTGCAGCCCCAACAGGGTCTGTGTCTGTGAGGGGCACGGGGCCTCAAAGGCTCCACAGAGGCCTGCTCCTGGGAAACAGGCTGGAGCCCCCACACAGGCTCTGGATGCCAGAGGTTCCCCAAGCATCTCTCAAAGCCAGTGCCACTGAGAATCACACAATCACCAGGTTGGAAAAGACCTTTAAGATCATCAAGTCCAACCATCCCCATCCTGTGCTAAACCAGACCCCTGAGCACCTCATCTCCCCTTTTTTAAACACCCCCAGGGGGTGACTCAGCCCCTCCCTGGGCAGCCTGTGCCAGGCCCTGACAGCTCTGCCAGGGAAGAACTTTTCCCTCCCATCTGCTCTGCCCCTGCCCTGGGGCAGCTTGAGCCCATTGCCCCTTGTCCCATCTCCTGTCCCCTGGCTGAAGAGACCATCCCCCACCTCTCTGCACCCTCCCTTCAGGTAGAGGTGGTGAGAAAGTCTCCCCAGAGACCTTATTCAGCCTCCTGCAGATGTTTTCAGTGAGTCTGTTCACACAAGTTCCAATAACAAACAGCTTTCATAGAATCCCAGACTGGCCTGGGTTGGAAGGGACCCCAAGGGTCCCAGAG
Source organism: Laterallus jamaicensis coturniculus (assembly GCA_022605575.1). Classification (NCBI taxonomy): domain Eukaryota; kingdom Metazoa; phylum Chordata; class Aves; order Gruiformes; family Rallidae; genus Laterallus; species Laterallus jamaicensis. The sequence continues at coordinate 19,193 of JAKCOX010000508.1, read as the reverse complement.
CTCCAACCCCCTGCCACAGGCAGGGACACCAACCTCAGGCCTGGAGCTACACAAGGTTGCCCAGGAACCCATCCAACCTGGCCTTGAACACCCCCAGACACGGGGCACCCACCCCCTCTCTGGGCAGCCCCTTCCAGCCCCTCACCACTCTCTCTGCACAGAACTTCCCCCCAATCTCTCCTCTCCCCCTTCCCTCCTCCAGCTTCACTCCAGCCCCCTTGTCCTGCCAGGCTCTGCCCTTGAACAAGCTGATTCCCCTCCTGTTCCTCTGCTCCCTTCAGGCACTGGCAGGCTGCAATGAGGTCCCCCCACAGCCTTCTCTTCTCCAGGCTGAGCCAGCCCAGCTCCCTCAGCCTCTCTTCTTTCCCTTTCACACTTTCTGGCAAAACCATCCTGTGTTTCCCTAAGTTCCAGCACAGATCAGACTGGAAACAATCCCCCTGATGTACAGGAGAGACAAGAGTTTGTCCTGTGGGATTCTCACCACCACAAAACCATTCAGTGGTGGCTGTGAGCCCCCAGGACAACAGCACCCCTTCCAGCAGGTACCCCCATTCCTTATCCCTCATATAAAGAGCCTCTTTCCACACCCACTGCCCTGTGCTGTATTTCATGCATCACTGGCAACCCTCAAAGAGGGGCACCAGCCTAATTAATCAAAATCTAATGAAAGGGACAAGTGCAATGAAGCAGGAACTGGAACATGCTGGAGACAACCCTGTCCCTAAATCCTCCTCTGCAAAGGCTGATGCTGGGGGAAAGCAGAGAGGGGAAACCAAAGCCAGGGACTCATCTGGTTCTGAAGGTTTGAAGAGATGAAGGTGGTGCTCCTGAAAGACACTGGTTTTTGTAGCTTTTGGAGAGGGGGGGGAAAAAAGCCCCATGCCTGGAGAGAGGGGGTGAAAAAAGCCCCATGCCTGGAGAGAGGGGGGGGGAAAGCCCCATTCCTGGAGAGAGGGGGGGAAAAAAGCCCCATGCCTGGAGAGAGGGGGGTGAAAAAAGCCCCATTCCTGGAGAGAGGGGGGGGGAAAGCCCCATTCCTGGAGAGAGGGGGGGAAAAAAAGCCCCATTCCTGGAGAGGGGGGGGGGAAAAAAGCCCCATTCCTGGAGGGGGGGGGGGGAAAAAAAGCCCCATTCCTGGAGGGGGCGGGGGGGGGAAAAAGCCCCATTCCTGGAGAGGGCGGGGGGGGGAAAAGAAGCCCCATGCCTGGAGAGGGCGGGGGGGGGGAAAGAAGCCCCATGCCTGGAGAGGGCGGGGGGGGGGGAAAGAAGCCCCATGCCTGGAGAGGGCGGGGGGGGGGGGAAAGAAGCCCCATGCCTGGAGAGGGGGGGGGGGGGGGAAAAGCCCCATGCCTGGAGAGGGGGGGGGGGGGAAAAGCCCCATGCCTGGAGGGGGGGGGGGGGGGGGGAAGAAGCCCCATGCCTGGAGGATGGGGTGGGGGGAAAGAAGCCCCATGCCTGGAGGATGGGGTGGGGGGAAAGAAGCCCCATGCCTGGAGGATGGGGTGGGGGGAAAGAAGCCCCATGCCTGGAGGATGGGGTGGGGGGAAAGAAGCCCCATGCCTGGAGGATGGGGTGGGGGGAAAGAAGCCCCATGCCTGGAGGATGGGGTGGGGGGAAAGAAGCCCCATGCCTGGAGGATGGGGTGGGGGGAAAGAAGCCCCATGCCTGGAGGATGGGGTGGGGGGAAAGAAGCCCCATGCCTGGAGGATGGGGTGGGGGGAAAGAAGCCCCATGCCTGGAGGATGGGGTGGGGGGAAAGAAGCCCCATGCCTGGAGGATGGGGTGGGGGAAAGAAGCCCCATGCCTGGAGGATGGGGTGGGGGGAAAGAAGCCCCATGCCTGGAGGATGGGGTGGGGGGAAAGAAGCCCCATGCCTGGAGGATGGGGTGGGGGGAAAGAAGCCCCATGCCTGGAGGATGGGGTGGGGGGAAAGAAGCCCCATGCCTGGAGGATGGGGTGGGGGGAAAGAAGCCCCATGCTTGGAGAGAGGGAGGGGAAAAAGCCCCATTCCTGGAGAGAGGGGAGGGAAAAAGCCCCATTCCTGGAGAGAGGGGAGGGAAAAAGCCCCATTCCTGGAGAGAGGGGAGGGAAAAAGCCCCATTCCTGGAGAGAGGGGAGGGAAAAAGCCCCATGCCTGGAGAGAGGGGGGGGAAAAAAAGCCCTTTTTGAAGCTTTTGCTCCAGGGGTGCTTCCTGCCACCAGCTGCTGTCTGAGCTCTGCTACCCATCACTGCTGACCTCACGTCTCTTATCAGTCACTCTGGGTGTGCCACCAGTTGAGGATGCATTTCCAAGGAGTTAAAAAAAAAAAAAAGCCCAATTGCATCCAGTCTATTTCTCTTGTCTCATTAAAGATTGCCTTTAATTAAAGAGGAGGCCATTAGGAAGATGTGAATCACCTTCCCTTCCCCACATCCACCAGCAGAGGAATTCTCTGAGTGTTCCATAGCATGTGGGAGCTTGAAAACCATCAACGTGTTGGGGATTCACTCCCTGACAGGTTAGATCTCAGTTCAGCAAGACTCAAGCTGCATCTCCAGCCTTCACAGAGCTTGGCAGGTTCACAGACTGTTGGCTCAGCTAGGGAAACACAGCACACAGCTCCATCCACCCACATCTAAGAGTTCACCCCACTTATCACCCTTCTTTTACCACAGGTCTTTTGCTGAAGTGAGGTCAAAGATGGGCAGGGCAGGAGGGGTGGGGAGAAGGTCTCCCCTCAGCCTCCTCTTCTCCAGGCTCAACACCCCCAGCTCCCTCAGCTGCTCCTCAGAGGATTTGCCCTCCAGCCCCTTCCCCAGCCTGGTTGCCCTTCTCTGGACTGGCTCCAGCACCTCAATGTCCTTCTGATGGTGAGGAGCCCAGAACTGGACCCAGCACTGGAGGTGCAGCCTCCCCAGTGCCCAGCCCAGGGGTACAATCCCCTCCCCAGCCCTACTGGCCACACTGGGTCTGACACAAGCCACGATGCCATTGGCTTTGCTGGCCACATTGCCCTCTGGCCTGAGAGGACTCATCTCACAGGGACTCACTTCCTCCTGGGTCAATGGTCCTGGAGTCTCTGCCCTCCCACCCACCACAGTTGCCCAGAGATTGCAGCTCATCACACACTGAGCCCACTCACTTCCTCCACATCCCCCAGCTGGGCAGCTGTCAACTCAACTTCACACACTGGAGGCTCGTGGGAAGGGTTCATCTTCAGAGATGTTGCTATCTTTAAGTTTGGCCTCCAAAGGAAACCACACTAAACACATTCAATCTCAGAACTCAGTAGAGTTGAGCAAATAAACTCCCTTCTTTTAAATTTAAGCTTGAGAGACGACCAAGATACATGAAAGCTACAAAGACCCATTTCAAACTTCCTTTTTCCAAAAATAAAGCACTATCAGAAGGGAGATGAGCTGTGCTGAAATGTCTTTTCTCTTTTCACTCTTCACACTGAGGAAAGAAGCATCAAAACCCTCTTGGCTCTGCTGAATGATTGTCCCAGATTTGTTGCAATGTGGGTGAGGCAGCGCTGTGTTTATCAGGAGCTGAACAAAGGAGTTATCCAAACATCTCACCTCCCAAGAAAATCCAACCCCAAGTGTTTAGAAGCTTTAAGGATTCCTTTAAAAGCTGGTAAAGCATGGCTACAATGTCCCAGCACAACATTCCAGCCCCACATCCCAGCACCCAGCCCCACATCCCAGTACCAGGGAAGGGACAGAGCAGCAAAACCCAGAGTCCCTGCTACACCTTTCTTCGTGTATCCATAGAGCCAAACATCCCAGCCCCGCATCCCAGCACCCAGCCCCGCATCCCAGCACCCAGCCCCACATCCCAGCACCAGGGATGGGACACAGCAGCATAATCCAGAGTCCCTGCCAGACCTTTTCTCTGTGTATCCATACAGCCAAATCCCAGCACCCAGCCCCACATCCCAGCACTGCTTCCCAGCACCCAGCCCCACATCCCAGTACCAGGGAAGGGACAGAGCAGCAAAACCCAGAGTCCCTGCCAGACCTTTTCTCTGTGTATCCATACAGCCAAACACTGAGGGGAAAGTCTACACTCTACAAGCCCCTTCAGGCTACTCAGCACTCTGTGATTATGGTCACTTCCAAAATCTAGAGGTTCCTGGATAAACTGAAAAAGGGCCACTTGTTCCTCCCCTTCCTCATGCTCAGCCCTGAGGCAAAGAAGGGTCAGATGAACAGATTAGCTTTCAGCACAGGTTTGGCCTTCTCAGCCAGCACAGAGACTCCAGAAGGCAGAGAGAAACACCACCAGTGACATGGTGACCTGTGGGTCCTCCTACCCACAGGTAGGAACTAAGATACTATTCTCCCACCACCAACCAGTCTGTTGGAAGCACAAACATCCTCCAGCAGGAGATGCATCATTTAAGACTTCACACCTCAGCACAGAGTTTCCAGGACAGCACCCTACCTCTGCCACAAGCCAGCAGCCACCTATCACACCTTGGTGTTTGGCTTGTGAGCTGTGTGCTAGACAAGTGAGAGATTCACAGCATGGAATCCTTCAGGGACAGATACCCACCACAAGAGAAGTCTTTCTCAGCAGGAAGCATCATGATGAGTTTTAGAAGATTCCTCAGTTTGGAAGTCATAGACTGGGATGGGTTGGAAGGGACCCCAAGGGTCCCAGAGCTCCAACCCCCTGCCACAGGCAGGGACACCAACCTCAGGCCTGGAGCTACACAAGGTTGCCCAGGGCCCCATCCAACCTGGCCTTGGACACCCCCAGACACGGGGCACCCACCCCCTCTCTGGGCAGCCCCTTCCAGCCCCTCACCACTCTCTCTGCACACAACTTCCCCCCAATCTCTCCTCTCCCCCTTCCCTCCTCCAGCTTCACTCCAGCCCCCTTGTCCTGCCAGGCTCTGCCCTTGAACAAGCTGATTCCCCTCCTGTTCCTCTGCTCCCTTCAGGCACTGGCAGGCTGCAATGAGGTCCCCCCACAGCCTTCTCTTCTCCAGGCTGAGCCAGCCCAGCTCCCTCAGCCTCTCTCCAGAGGGGAGCTGCTCCAGCCCTCTGAGCATCCTCATGGATCCTCTGACCCCTCTCCAACAGTTCCACACATCCCCAAGCAGGCTGCACATCCCCACACAGGCTGCACATCGTTCTCTGGAAAAAACTTCCCCCTAATATCTAATCTAACCCTTCCTTCCTTCAGTTTTAATCCATCCCCCTTGTCCTGCCATTGTCTATCCTTTTAAACAGTTGAATCCCCTCCTGCTCATAGTCCTGACTATAAAACTATGGATTAATGCTAAATGCACGAGTTTAAATGTATACATCCCTTCAGGGAGAGGAAAATGCCAACAGAGGAGATATACATACGTGACAGACAGGAATATCACATCAGAATCAGCATCATAAAAGCCCATAAACGGAACAACTTCAATTTAAGAACAGCCCATAAAGACAACACAGTGTCAAATGACGAAAAGCCCATTAAGAGAGCCCAGAAGAGCACCTAGAGAGAGCACCCAGCCTGGCCAGGAGGGCTGGAGAGCCCAGCAACAGCGTTCCCTGGATGCCTGCAATCTCAGAGCAGGTGTAAGGGGATCCCCCAGCAGCTCACCGGCCCAGATTGGCTCCTCACATTTCAGACAAAGGCTGTGCTGTCCTCTCAGGCCCTCTGCAGCATCTCTGAACGTGCGTATTTTGGAAGGGACAGTCCTGGACAGGGCCCAGGCTGTGTCTCCAAGAAGCACTCCCCTCTCCCCCCAGCACGGAGCACCCCCCTCTCCCCCCAACACGGAGCACCCCCCTCTCTCCAAGGAGCAACCCCCCTCTCTCCCCAGCCTCTCAGCCACCTGTGACCCCCACATCCCATCACCACGTACCGCCAGGGCTGCCCACACAAGGGGAGACCCCCACGCATGAGAGAGGGGGGCAGAAGGGACCCCCAAGCGGTACCCCCAGCTCCAGCAAAGGGGAGGGGAGAGAAGGTCCCCCACTCCCACCCCAGAGCCAGGCAGCCCCGAGGAAGGGAAGGGGGCTGCCAAACCGGGCCCTGCGAGGATGGGGAGGGGGCCTGGCGCTTACAGAGGGGCCTGGGGAGGCCGGAGGTCGCCGCCAGCCCAGCCAGGCCCGCCCGGGAGGAGGAGGGAGGTTGGGGGGGTGTTGCTGGAGGCCGGCGGCAGGCCCAGGCCCCGTCCCCGCCGCACTCACCCGCTCGGGCCGGCTGGCCGGGCTCGGCCAGCAGCAGGAGGCAGAGGCAGCTGCAGGCCGCCCAGGCCATGGCGCTCCGTGTCCGCATCGCCCCTCCCGGCTGGGGCGCTGGGTCCGGCCGGCGCCCCGCGGCCTTATGGAGCCGGGCCGGGGCCTGCGCCGCGCCGCCCCCGGGCGGGGCCGCTCCGCCCGCCCTCCCGCTCCGTAGTACGGTGGACAAGGGGCGGCCACGGGGTGGGGAGAGCGGCGGCGGTACCCCCCGGGGCCTTCAGATACAGGGCATCCCCGAGCCGCCCGGCCGGGCCGGGGACCCAGCGACAGACACCCCCTCCTGGGACAGAGCCCGGTGCAGACCCCAGGAACCGGCCCAGGCCAGGGGACCCGACCCCGGCCAGGGGACAGGCCAGGGGACCCGACCACCCCAGGCCAGGGGACCCGACCCAGGCCAGGGGACAGGCCAGGGGACCCGACCCCCCCAGGCCAGGGACAGGCCAGGGGACCCGACCCCCCCAGGCCAGGGACAGGCCAGGGGACCCGACCCCGGCCAGGCCAGGGACAGGCCAGGGGACCCGACCCCGGCCAGGCCAGGGACAGGCCAGGGGACCCGACCCCGGCCAGGCCAGGGACAGGCCAGGGGACCCGACCCCGGCCAGGCCAGGGACAGGCCAGGGGACCCGACCCCGGCCAGGCCAGGGACAGGCCAGGGGACCCGACCCCGGCCAGGCCAGGGACAGGCCAGGGGACCCGACCCCGGCCAGGCCAGGGACAGGCCAGGGGACCCGACCCCGGCCAGGCCAGGGGACCCGACCCCGGCCAGGCCAGGGGACCCGACCCCGGCCAGGCCAGGGGACCCGACCCCGGCCAGGCCAGGGGACCCGACCCCGGCCAGGCCAGGGGACCCGACCCCGGCCAGGCCAGGGACAGGCCAGGGGACCCGACCCCGGCCAGGCCAGGGACAGGCCAGGGGACCCGACCCCGGCCAGGCCAGGGACAGGCCAGGGGACCCGACCCCGGCCAGGCCAGGGGACCCGCCAGGGGACCCGACCCCGGCCAGGAGACCCGACCCAGCACGTCCCTTAGAGCTGGCTGGAGGGAAGGGGCACCAGCACAGACTGCAGCCCCTCTGCCTTCCCCTTCCAACCCCCCCACGTCGTGCATTCGAAGCACACACAGACAGGGCTTCGTGTTATCACCCCCGGGCAGGTGGGGAAGGCAAAAACCTCGCCAGGATTGAGACAGCACCGGGGGCTTTGCCCTCTGCTCTGAGCATCACGTGTGTTGCTCTGACCTGCCTCCAACAAGCCATCAAACACCATTCCCAGGAGCACGGTGTCTTCCTCCTGGAGGAGGGATAAACAACATGTGACGCATCAGTCACGTTACCTCATGGGAGTGTTGTGTCCAGTGCTGGGCTCCCTGGGATCAAACAGCCAGGGATCTCCTGGAGAGAGTCCAGAGGAGGCTGAGGAGATGCTGAAGGGCCTGGAGCATCTCCCCTGGGAGGAAAGGCTGAGAGAGCTGGGGCTGTTCAGCCTGGAGAGAAGAAGATTAAGGGGAGAACTAATTGGTGTTTACAATTATCTTCAGCAGGGAATGCAGGGGGAATTGGCCAGACCCTTTTCAGTGTCTTTGGGGACAGGACAAGGGACAATGGCTGCAAGAGGGAGCACAGGGAGTCCACAGTTTTCCCCAGTGAGGGTGAGGGAGCCCTGTTCCAGCCCCTCACCACTCTCTCTGCAAAGAACTTCCCCCTAATATCCAATCTAACCCTTCCCTCCTCCAGCTTCACTCCAACCCCCTTGTCCTGCCAGTCTCTGCCCTTGAACAAGCTGATTCCCCTCCTGTTCCTCTGCTCCCTTCAGGCACTGGCAGGCTGCAATGAGGTCCCCCCACAGCCTTCTCTTCTCCAGGCTGAGCCAGCCCAGCTCCCTCAGCCTCTCTCCAGAGGGGAGCTGCTCCAGCCCTCTGAGCATCTCCCTGGCTCCTCTGACCCCTCTCCAACAGCCCCACATCTTTCTTGGGTTGGGCCCCAGCTCTGGACACAGGATCCAGCTGGGGCCTCCCCAGGGCAGAGCAGAGAGGGACAATCCCCTCCCTGGCCCTGCTGCCACCCCTCTGCTGATGGAGCCCAGGATCCCATCTCCCTTCCCAGCTGCCAGAGCCACTGCTGCTCATGGGGAGTTTCTCACCCACTGTGACACCCAGGTCCTTCTCACAGGGCTGCTCCCCAGGAGCTCTTCTCCCAGGCTGGATCTGTGGCTGGGATTCTTCCAGCCCAAGTGCAGCCCCTGACACTCTGCAGTGTTGAACCTCATGAGGTTCCCCCAGGCCCATCTTTCCAGCCTGGCAAGATATATACCCTGACAGACCAAACCACAAAGCAGTGCAGGAGGTCAGCACACTGAATTACAGGGCACTGCAAGGCAGGACAGAGGGTTTTATTCCCACCTGATGTTAAAAGCAACAGAGGTTTCTCTATCTCCATCCCTTATGGAAGCTGCACATAGCTCTGAGTCAGGTAACACCCTGTGTTTCCCATCACCTGGGTGTTACAGGAGGCTTCCTGTGGATTATGATACCACCATGGATCAAACAGGGGTTCAACTGTACAAACAACACACAAACATGAATCATCCCACAGTTCCTGCCTGTGGGGCTTGAGATTCCCAGGGCTGTATTTAGCAAGAGGAAATATATTTAGCAATCCATCTCCCTTGCCTTCTGTTGCTCAGCACCACTGCAGCATCCTTGAATTGAAGGTAACACACCTCAAAGCTCCAGGGATGAACCAGGAAAGCTAGGATAGCTTCTGAACACATGGTTTGGGTCAAATCCCCAACTTGGGAAACAAAAAGGCTGGAGAACTGCTCACCTGACACACCTCAAGTGCCCCCATCAGCAGAGCTATTGCTCAGACACAGCAGGAGATGGTCTTGGAGAAGAACCAGCTGAAACAAACCAAGAAGTCACAGCACAGAGGAGTTCCTCTGTTGTGTTATCTCACTGCCCACCCCCCCTGGGGGCTTCACAACTTTCATCTGGTCTCCAAAGAGAATCACAGAATCATAGGTGTTGGAAGGGACCTCCAGAGCTCCTAGGGTCCAACCCCCCTGCCAAAGCAGCTCCCCAGCTCATACTGCACAGATAGGCATCCAGATGGGTCTTGAGTATCTCCAGAGGAGACTCCACACCCCCTGGGAAGCCTGTCCCAGGGCTCTTCAGTCAATCCAGAAAGCACTCAGAGGTGGATGTCTACATGCCAACCACTTTGTACAAAGGGTAGGGCAGTTAGGATTAAATAATAATAAACTGCTACTTGACTAACCAAGCAGGAGTAGCTCTTCCTCTGGGCAGGGAGATGGGCTAGGCAATTCCTGAACCCCCTTCCCTGTTCTCCTTTGACCCAAAGTTTGCTCAGGGGGTTGAGTCCCATTTCCAGAGTCACACTTCAGGGAGCTCAAGGGAACACAGGACACACGTTTCACCCCTCTTGGGTCTGGGTCTCTTCCAAGCAGCACTTGGCTCTACAGGTCCCTCTGGACCTTGACTCACTGCTGTCCTGGCTGGTATTTCCTTGCTACCACCTCTGACCTCAGACTGTGTTCCCAGCCAGCCTCTTTGGACACCTCCTCTCCCTGGCAATTAACATAGTAAGGTCTGAAACATCAGGCCCTAAAGCACGAGCTGCATTTACACCCATTTCAAAGATGCTTTGTGCTGATGGAGCAGTGTAAAACCAGAGGAAAACACACACTCCATGCCATCTTCTCTGTGCCTCCCACTGTGCTGTGAATGAAATCCAGCACCACCCACTCCACAGCCTACGCAACCTTTAAGCTCTTTCTAAAGCCACTTGGAAGCCTCTTAACCCTTAGGGAAGGGTTTGAAGGGACAGCTGGCCACTGCACCCAGTAAAACAACCAGCTCCTGCTGCAGCTTCTCTGGAAATCCCACTCTGGCAGTGCCACCACACAGGCCTCCAGCCAGATGAGAGCCCTGAGCTCCCCCGGGAACCACCAAAGCCCCAGTTCCTGCAGGAAGGGGGGGGTGTTACCCTACAGCAGGGGGGTCAGTTGGGCCTCACCGTGAGGAATCGTTCACCTTAAACCCTCACAGCTGGCTCTCCACACCGACCAGAGGGGCTGTGGGCACCAGACCCCGGCCTCACGGCGGGACCCGGCCTCGCAGTGGGGCCTGGCCTCGCAGTGGGGCCTGGCCTCGCAGTGGGGCCTGGCCTCGCAGTGGGGCCCAGGTCTCACGGCAGGGGCCCAGGTCTCACGGCAGGGGCCCAGGTCTCACGGCAGGGGCCCACCACAGCCCACCGCAGCCCCAGGCCCCTCAGAGAGCCTGTCCCTGCCCCTGCTCCCCTCGGGACCGTGGGCAGGCTGAGCCAGGGCCGCGCAGGCCTCAGCCAGGCCTCCCCGGGCAGCTCCCTCCTTCCCTCCCAGCGGGCCGGAGGCGGCACACGGCTCCCACCGCGCCCCAGCGGCTCACGGCTGGGCTGGGCGCTCCACCGGAGGCCCGCGGGGAGCACCGAGGCCAGGCCAGGCCAGGCCAGGCCAGGCCGGGCCGGGCCGGGCCGGGCCGGGCCGGGCCGGGCCGGGCCTCCCGGCGGGACACGGCCCAGGCACGGCGAGGCCAGGCCCAACACCGCTACCTCACCCCTTCGCCTCCGCCTATAGGCCGGCGGGCCTCCCCGCCAGCCAATCACCTCCCCGCCCGCCAATCATCCCCTCCCCGCCCGCCAATCATCCCCTCCCCGCCCGCCAATCCCCTCCCCGCCCGCCAATCGCCGCCTCCCCGCGCGTCGCGCACCGCCCTCTCACCTCCCCGCATCCTCCTCCGCGGCCTCTTCCTCCTCTCCTCTGATTGGCTGGAGGGAGCCTACTCCCCGCCCCTCCCGGCGAGCCGGCGGGCGCGCATTGGCTGAAGGCGGCGGGGGGGGCGGCGCGGCCGGCAGGTCGTGGCGGGCGCGGCGTCTCCTAGCAGCAGCCGCCGCCGCCATGGCGCCGCGGCGCGGCGGGCCGGTGGGCTACGCGCTGCTGTGCGGGCAGGCCGTGCTGCTGCTCGGCAACCTGCTGCTGCTGCACGGCGCCTCCCGCGGCCTCCCCAACAACGCCACCGAGAGCGAGGAGCCCGGGCCGGGCCCGCCCGCCGCTTCCTGGGCCTACACCGACCCGCGGGCGCCGCTCGTCCTCTGTACCTACCTGTGAGCGGGGGGAAGGGGGGAGCGGGCCCGGGCGGGCCGGGCCGGGCCTTGGCCTCACCGCTCCTGCCTTCCCCGCAGCCCCGAGGAGTTCGTGGAGTGCGAGGAGCCGGTGGACCACGGCGGGAACGCCACGGCGCAGCAGGAGCTTGGGCCACGGCTGCGTGAAGGTGAGGGGAGGGCGGGGAGGGGAGGGGAGGGGAGGGGAGGGGAGGGGAAGGGGAAGGGGAAGGAAGGAGAAAGGGAAGGGGAAGGGAAGGGGAAGGAAGGGGAAGGGAAGGGGAAGGGAAGCTGAAACCAGGACAGAAGGGAAGGAGAAAGGGAAGGGAAGGGGAAGGGAAGGAGAAAGGGAAGGGGGAAGGAGAAGGGGGAAGGGGAAAGGGAAGGGGAAGGGAAGGGGAAAGGGAAGGAGAAGGGGAAAGGAAGGGAAGGGAAGGGGGAAGTAAAGGGAAGGGGAAGGGGAAAGGGAAGGAGAAGGGGGAAGGGGAAAGGGAAGGGAAAGGGAAGGAGAAGGGAGAAGGAGAAAGGGAAGGGAAAGGGAAGGAGAAGGGAGAAGGGGAAAGGGAAGGGGAAGGGAGAAGGAGAAAGGGAAGGGAAAGGGAAGGAGAAGGGAGAAGGGGAAAGGGAAGGGGAAGGGAAGAAGAAGGGAAGGAGAATGGGAAAGGAAGGGGAAGAGGAAAGGGAAGGGGAAGGGGGAAGGGAAGGAAAGGGAAGGGGAAGGGGAAGGAAAGGGAAGGGGAAGGAAAGGGAAGGGGAAGGGGGAAGGGAAGGGGAAGGAAGAAGAAGGGGAAGGGAAGGAGAAATGGAAGGGGAAGGGAAGAAGAAAGGAAGGGGAAGGGAAGGAGAAAGAGAAGGGAAGGGGAAGAGAAGAAGGGAAGGAGAAGGGGGAAAGAAGGGGAAGGAGAAAGGGAAGGGGAAGGGAAGAGAAGAAGAAGGGAAGGAGAATGGGAAGGGAAGGAGAATGGGAAGGGAAGGGGAAGGAGAAGGGGGAAGGGAAGGAGAAAGGGAAGGGGAAGAGAAGAAGAAAGGAAGGGGAAGGGAAGGAGGAGGAAGGGAAGGAGAAGGGGAAAGGAAAGGAGAAGGGGGAAAGGGAAGGGGAAGAGAAGAAGGGAAGGAGAATGGGAAGGGAAGGGGGAGGGAAAGGGGAAGGGGAAAGGAAGGGGAAGGGGCGGGGAAGGGGCAAGGGAAGGGGAAGGGGGAAGGAAAGGGAAGGGAAGGGGAAGGGGGAAGGGAAGGAAAGGGAAGGGAAGGGGAGGGGAAGGGGAGGGGAGGGAAGGGAAGGGGTGGCCGCCCCCGGCGCTGAGCGCGGCCGCGCTGCCGCAGTTCGGCGGACAGGCTTACGGCGAGGTGGACCGAACCCGGGTGCAGTGCCGGGCGCTGGACGGCATCGAGTGCGCCGAGCCGCGGACCTTCCTGCGGGGCAGCAGACCCTGCGTCAAGTAGGACGCGTTGGCCCCCTCTCCCTTCACCCACCCCCGGCCCTGCACCTTTCCCGGCCCCCACCGGAGGGAGCCCCGCCGTCAGGAACGGGGCCAGGCCGGCTCTGCCCCGCCGCAGCCCCTGAGCAGCCCCGGGCTCTCCCTTGGCAGGTACACCGGCCATTACTTCATCACCACTCTGCTCTACTCCTTTTTCTGGGTTGCTTCGGGGTGGATCGGTTCTGCCTGGGCCACACCGGTACCGCCGTGGGGAAGCTGCTGACACTGGGAGGACTGGGGATCTGGTGGTTTGTGGATTTGATTCTCCTCATCACTGGTGGGCTCATGCCCAGCGATGGCAGCAACTGGTGCACGGTGTACTGAGAGGAGCAGAGCTGCACCCTGAGGAGCCTGACAGCATCTCCCTGGCGTTGGAGGTGGATTCTGCTCGTTCCACAGCACTGCAAGGGACTTCTGCCTCCTACAGACCTGGATTTACAAAGCTGGAACTTCAGCTGCAGAACAGTTACACCTCTTAATTCCTCTGTACAAACCTGGGATACAGAATTATCCAGTATATATATATTATATATATTGCTTGTTTCAAATAATCTGGCTTTTTCCCCCCACCCCCTTGCAGGCAGTGACAGTTTGAAGTAACCAGATCTTGCAAGTGCAGGTGGTAAAACAAGTCTTAATAAAGTCTGGAAGGAGCTGACTCCAGGTACTTTCGGTATGAGTAAAATAACAGAGAGAGATCACAGACTCACAGAGCTGTAGGGGTTGGAAGGGACCTGGAGAGCTCCTGGGTCCAACCCCCTGCCAAAGCAGCTCCCCAGCTCATACTGCACAGGTCAGTGTCCAGATGGGGCTGGAATCTCTCCAGAGAAGGAGACTCCACACCCCCTGGGCAGCCTGTCCCAGGGCTCCCTCACCCTCACTGGGGAAAAGTTCTTCCCCAGGGTGCTGTGGAACTCCCTGTGCTCCAATTTGCAGCCATTGCCCCTTGTCCTGTCCCCACAGACACTGAAAAGGGGCTGGCCATTCCCCCTGTACCCTGCTGGAGTCAAGGTAGATGCCACCCACTGCTCTCCCTCCATCCACCCAGCTAGTGTTACTAGACCTTGCAAACCTTGGAGGTAACCCCAGCACAACAGCCAGACACCCCAATGACAAAACAATGAGCTCTAATCCAACCCCAACCTGTGGCAGGGGGTTGGAGCTCTGTGACTCTTGGGGTCCCTTCCAACCCAGACCAGTCTGGGATTCTATGAAATCATTCCTCAGGATCCAAGGAAGCCTTCCTCCTCCTCCTCCTCTTCAGGAGGTTACAACCATCCAAGAAAGGATGCCCCATCCCTGGGGGTGTTCAAGGCCAGGTTGGATGGGGCCCTGGGCAACCTTGTGTAGCTCCAGGCCTGAGGTTGGTGTCCCTGCCTGTGGCAGGGGGTTGGAGCTCTGGGACCCTTGGGGTCCCTTCCAACCCATCCCAGTCTGTGATTCTATGTGTTTGGTTCAAGCTCCCTGTTTCTCCTCCTGTCCCCTGCCCTTAGTAGTAAATTAGTAGTAAATAAGTGCTTCTAGAAAACACTCCATTGTGCTGCCTGGGGCAGCAGGTCCCAGTCCCTTTCCCTGCCACCAGACAGTCATGTATATATACAACCACAACCTCTTGCATTTTGAGAGCAGCTTTGCCTTGCTATCTCCAGGGCTCTCTTCCCTCTGGAACAGCTAGAGGGCTGGGAAAGGCCTGGAGCAGCCATGCTCTGTGTGCTGGTCCCCCCCCACCCCCAACCTTACCCTGGCTCCAGCCCACAGCATGGGGTGTGTTCAGTACTGAAATGACTGGGAGCCTCAAGCAGCCTCACACCCAAAAGAGGAAGCCCCACAAGATGCTGTCTGAAAACTCACCCAGCTGAATAAAAATGGGAGAAGGAAGCTGCAGTCAGTCAGAACCAGACCTGGGACCCTCCAGCTGCTTGTTCTGGGCAGATTTTTTAGGTGTGTGGGCTGTTGGAAAGGGAGCCAGGGAGATGCTCAGAGGGCTGGAGCAGCTCCCCTCTGGAGAGAGGCTGAGGGAGCTGGGCTGGCTCAGCCTGGAGAAGAGAAGGCTGTGGGGGGACCTCATTGCAGCCTGCCAGTGCCTGAAGGGAGCAGAGGAACAGGAGGGGAATCAGCTTGTTCAAGGGCAGAGACTGGCAGGACAAGGGGGCTGGAGTGAAGCTGGAGGAGGGAAGGGGGAGAGGAGAGATTGGGGGGAAGTTCTGTGCAGAGAGAGTGGTGAGGGGCTGGAAGGGGCTGCCCAGAGAGGGGGTGGGTGCCCCGTCCCTGGGGGTGTTCAAGGCCAGGTTGGCCGGGGCCCTGGGCAACCTTGTGTAGCTCCAGGCCTGAGGTTTGTGTCCCTGCCTGTGGCAGGGGGTGGAGCTCTGGGACCCTTGGGGTCCCTCCCAACCCATCCCAGTCTGTGATTCTATGCCACATCCCTAAAGCCCCCCCAGTACACGTGCCCCTTGCCCAGGGTGGGGAGTACCCACCAGTCCCCCCCACCCTCCATCAGAGCCAGTGTTCTACCACCCCAACCCCAGCATTAACCACCCAGGACACACAACACCAGCAGGCAGCTTGGAAAAGCAACTGGGATTTCCTTCTTTATTTAAAAACACAGGGAAAAGGGTTCCATCTCCTGCAGGCAGCATTTACAGGTGGGGGGTGGGGAGCATCACCCCCAGGAGGCTCCCCAGCCCTAAGAGCACTTGAAATCCACAGCCAGCACTCACCCAATGCATTTTCAAACAGGAGCAGCTCTTTGCAGGGGGGCTGGAGGGGAAGATGTTCATCCCCCCACTCAAGAGCCAGAGGTGAGTGGCTACCAGCATGCTCTGAACACTGCAAAGCTCCATGGAGGTCCAGCTGCATCCAGCCTGGATGACCCCCCCACCCCCACCCCACCACCTGCATTATGGGTGGGTTCAGAGCCCAGCTCCACTTTGAACCCCTCCATGTTTCAGCCTGGCTTGGGAGCCATCCTAGGGATGCAGGAGGGTGGGAAGGAGAAACAGGAATGTTTCAAGAGTGCTGGAGCCACTGGTGGTTTCTCCTCCAGGATAATTAACCCTAATTGTGCAACAAGCTTCAGCCTTCCCAGCCCAGGCCTGAGGAAGAGACTTTGCAATTACCAAGCAAGAAAAGTACTTGGTTTCTGGGTGGTTTGGAAGCCTTGAACAAAGGAACCATCAGCCCTCTGTGTTTGATGTTCTCCAGAAACCAGGTCAGAGCATCATCACTGTGATGGACTGATTTCCTGAAGCACTCTGGAAACACTGAGTTTTAGGAGCCAAACAGACAGGCAGCCTATGGAAGAGAAGTCATTTCAAATAAAGCAAGAATCCCAGACTGGTCTGGGTTGGGAGGGACCCCAAGGGTCCCAGAGCTCCAACCCCCTGCCACAGGCAGGGACACCAGCCTCAGGCCTGGAGCTACACAAGGTTGCCCAGGGCCCCATCCAACCTGGCCTTGGACACCCCCAGACACGGGGCACCCACCCCCTCTCTGGGCAGCCCCTTCCAGCCCCTCACCACTCTCTCTGCACACAACCTCCCCCCAATCTCTCCTCTCCCCCTTCCCTCCTCCAGCTTCACTCCAGCCCCCTTGTCCTGCCAGTCTCTGCCCTTGAACAAGCTGATTCCCCTCCTGTTCCTCTGCTCCCTTCAGGCACTGGCAGGCTGCAATGAGGTCCCCCCACAGCCTTCTCTTCTCCAGGCTGAGCCAGCCCAGCTCCCTCAGCCTCTCTCCAGAGGGGAGCTGCTCCAGCCCTCTGAGCATCTCCGTGGCCCTTCTCTGGACAAGAGAGAAAAGGAACAGTGCCATCGAGTCCTCTGCAATTAAATAATGAATATTAAACACTCCCCCTGTACCTCCTGCATTGATTCCACCCATTCCCCACTCCATGAAGTCACACCAGCCACAGCATGGATGGAGATGTGCATCCTTGCTGGGTACCACAGGCACCATGGGGGAAAGATCAAGATGATCTCACTGCCTAGGCAATGCCTGAGTTTTCAGTGATTTCAGGCATTGCCTAGGCAGTGAGATCATCTTGATCTCTTTCCCCATCAGCCCCTCCTCCAGGAGCTCATTTGTTTATGGAAATAACATGTTCCCATCACTCATTTGCATTTCCAAGCAGGCAGTGGGTTACTTGGCTGGCCAAGTCTTCCCAGGCTCAAGCCCCTTTTTTGCTACAAGCCCTTCCCCAGCCAGGCACAGCTTTGGGTGCCCAGATGGATGCAGTGCAATACTGATGCTAGACCTGAGGATCCTCCCAGCCCTGGGAGCTGCTGTCACACCAGCTGCCTGCCCAGGGTCCTGCTCAGAAGTGGTTATTTGGAGGGGCTGAGCAGGGAGAGCCTGCCAGTGCTGGGGATTAATGCTGGTTACAGATATAAAAAGCCACAATTAAAACACTGAGAGGTTTGCTGATAAGGGCAGGTGAAGAGCTGGGTTAGGGAGAGCTGCAGCTCAGCCCTTGGGCAGGCAGCTGCAGGCTGCCATCTCCCAGCTCTGCCCAGTGCAGCACAAAAGGAGAGGTAAATGTTCTTCCAAACACAAGAACAGCCACACTCCAAGCCTCTGAGAGCTCCCACTGCTTCTTCCAGGCTTGGTTTGTGGGGGAAATCATGGGGTGGGAGAAGAGGACGCTGGGCTGGGACCAGCACTCCCTGCCCTGCACCCAGCAAGCGATGGCAGCGCCCAGTTACCCTGCCCTGAGGCAGCTTCCAAAACACAGAGGCAAAGTCCAGGCAGGATCCAGCAGGGACCCCAGCTGAGCAGGATGCCAGGACAGGGGCCTGGCTGGATCCTGTATCGCAGGGGAGGCTGGCAGCAGAGGGAAGGGGCACTCCCCCCCCTTCCCTAAGGCAATGGGGTGAGAGATGCTGAGCAGGCACACAGAGACCAGCCATCCCAGGCACCCCAAACCCACCCCGCAGGGACCCCCCAGCAGTCAGCACATGGGACCAGGGTGGGGGGATGGCTGGACACCCACTGAGCACATGGGGCCAGGGTGGGGGGATGGCTCGACACCCAGTGGGACAGCCAGGGTGGGGGGGATGGCTCGACACCCAGTCAGCACATGGGGCCAGGGTGGGGGGGATGGCCTGACACCCAGTGAGATGTCAGCACACAGAGCCGGGGGGGGGGATGGCTGGACACCCAGTGAGCACATGGGGCCAGGGTGGGGGGATGGCTGGACACCCAGTGAGACGTCAGCAGATAGAGCCAGGGTGGGGGGATGGCTCAACACCCAGTGAGCACATGGGACCAAGGCCAGGGGGGGGATGGCTGGACACCCAGCCAGATACCAGCACATGGGGCCAGGGTGAGGGGGATGGCTCGACACCCAGTGAGCACACGGGGCCAGGGTAGGGGGATGGCTCGACTCCCAGTGAGACAGCCAGGGTTGGGGGGGATGGCTCAACACCCAGTCAGACGCCAGCACACAGGGCTAGGGTGAGGGGATGGCTTGACACCCAGTCAGCACATGGAGCCAGGGTGGGGGCTGGCTCGAGACCCAGTCAGACGTCAGAGGTCCGGATGCTTTCATCGTCCAGGTTGAAGGCCAAGGCCTTCTCCTTGCCCTGCTGCGGCTCCGACCTGTGCCGCAGGCGCTTGCCCGGCGCGGCGCAGGCCTCTCGCTCTGGGAACACTGGTGCAAACACCGAGTCTCTGAGCACAGCAGCCACCTCGTCCTGCTTCCCCTCTGGCTGTGGCACTGGCGTCCAGGGCTGCCAGGAGGAGGTGGAAGGGGCTTTGCACAGCGCTCTCCGCTCCTCCGCCGCCTGCCTCTGTCGGGAAGGGGCTGAGGAGCCCCCGGCCTTGGCCAGGGAGGTGGGTCTCATGAAGGACATCTCCTGCAAGGACAGACATGGGGTGAGCTTTGTGCTTGCTCTGCTGTGAGTGATTTGCAAAGCTCTAGGGACACGGCCCAGGCCCCTGACACGCTCTGCACAACAGGAAGAAAACCAGTGAGCAAAGCCAGGGTCGGAGTTCAAGGGCCTTTTGGCATCCCTCAGGCTCTCACTCGTGCCCTGGGGAGCAGAGCAGGGCTCAGGCAGATCCAGGTCAACCCCCTGAATCACACTTTTCCAAGGAAACTTTTCCAGCAGCTGGCAAACAGGCCCAGAGCAGCCAGGGATCTCATCACAAGCCACTGACTAAGTATCTCCCTCATTGTCAGAATCGTCCTCTCACAGAATCACTGAGGTTGGAAAAGACCCCCCAAGGTCATCCAAGTCCAACTGTCCCCCTCATTCACCCACACCCCTGAGTCCCTCATCCAGCCCTTCCCTAAACACCCCGAGGGATGGTGACTCCCCCAGCTCCCTGG